>JAWPHD010013501.1:0-67819 GCA_037043455.1 Cyrtodaria siliqua | reverse complement strand
TTTTGTGTGTTAGTGGATATTGTTATTATTTTAAGTGTGTGTGGGGTGTTATTGTATGGGTAGATATTTTGGTGGGGATTAGATGTAGGTTGATTTGTAGTTATTGATTAAGTGGTTTTGGAGTAGAGGTTGTGTGGTATAAAGAAGGTGGTGAGGTTTTGTTGGGGGGTAATTTTAGTTTGGGTGGTGGGGAGTGGAGGGATATTGATGGGGATGATATAATGAGGGTGATTGGTATAAGTTGATTAAATGTGGGTTGTGTTGTTTGAGGTGTTAGGGTGTATGGTATGGGTTGTTGTAGTAGTTGATGTGAGTTGGGGTGGATGAGGTGGGGGGGAGATATTTTGTTAGTGGGTGGGGGAGTAGGGAAGGGTTTTATTAATGGATGTGATGGATGGATGGGGGAGTGTTAGGGAGGTGAGATGTGTTTGGAGTGAGGGTATAGAGGGAGGAAGGAGGATGAGGTAGGTGGTGTGTTGGTTAATATGATTTTATTATGTTGTAATTGGGGGGGGTGGGTTTAGAAGGATGGGGGGGTGTGGTGATGGGGTGAAGTGTGTGTTGGGTTGTATTGGATGATTAAGGGGAGGTTGGGGGGGGGGAGTGGGTTGTAAGGGAGGTAGTGTAGGGGTGTAGGATGGAGGGGGGGGGGTTGGGGGGGGTGGAGAGGGTGTTGGGAAGTAGGGGTGTGTGAGTGGTAATTTGTAGTGAGATGAGAGGGGTTTGGAGAATGATAGTGTATGTGGGGGTAGTTAGGAGGGTATTTGGGGTGGAGTAGGAGTGATGGGTAGAAAGAAGGTGGAGATGTTAGGTAGGGAGGTGATTGAGAGGAGAGTGAGGTTGGGTGGTTGTTGAGTGGGAAAAATGGTATTTGTAATTGAAAGGGAGAGGTAGTTGTTAGTGGAATGGGGGGGGTTTTGGATGTGTATGATGATGGTGAGTGGGGGTATGTGGGTTATTGTAGGGGGGGGGGATTGGGTGTTGGTGGATGGAGGGTATTTGAGTGGTGTGGATGGGGGGTGAAAGAAAGATGAGTATTTTGTTAGGGGTAGGGGGTGGGGGGGTTAGGGGAGAGGTATGAGGAGGATATTGATGGGAGGAGATGGAAAAGGTGGTGTGTTTGTGAGGGATTAGATGGAGAAGGGAAATGGATGATTGAGAGTTTGAGGTTGGGGGTGGATAGGGAGGAGGGAGGGGTGTTTGGGTTAAAAGGGGGGAGTTTTGTGTGGGATGGAAGGTTAGATGGGTTTTTGGGGGGGTAAGTAGGTAGTGTTGTGATGATTGAGTGAGGTAAGAGAGGGTGGTATGGAAGGGGTTGTTGATTGGTGGGAAGAGAAGGTTGGGTGAGGGAGAGGATTTGGTGATGGTTAATTTATAGTATTTAGTAGGGTTGGGGTTTGGTAGTGATAGAGGTGTTAGGGGGGGTTTTGGAATGGGTGAGGGGATTTTGGTGTGTGTTGGGAAGTGTGTTTAATATGAGGAAGTTAGGTGATGAGTGGGAAATAGGGGGTAGGGATTTATTGTAGGTTTAGTATTGGTTTGTATTTTTTATTTGTATGTTTGGGGTTTATGGTAAGTAGGTTAGGATGTGATTGTTGGAAGTAGGGGTAGGTGTTGAGTGGGTTTGAGATATTGAAGATAGTGGTGAAGGAGGATTGTAATTTGTGTATTTATGGGTTTATTTTAGTATGAAATGATTTTGTTTGAGAGTTATTGTTTGAATATGAATTGTTTAGTAGTTTGTGTGTATGTATTTTGTTGTTTATGAGATGTGGTGAATTTGAGTAGGTTATTAATGTTAATTGAATAGTATGTGGGGGTTGATTAGGATGTTTGGGTAATTAGTATGGTATTGGAATGATGGTTGTTTTGGGGTAATTTGATTTTAATAGGTTTGGGTGGGGTGTTGTGGAGATATTTAGTTTGGGGCTATGAGGGTCTGGTATGAATTGTCTGGGGAGGTAATGGGTGTTTTTATGGTTAGTAGGGTATATTTAATATCTGTAAGGTTGTGGTGTTTATGTATTGGTAATTAACGCTTACGGTTTTAGAGAAGTAGTTGCCATAAAATTGTATTTAATAAATCCATTTTTAGACATGGTGGCCATCTTGAATTTTAGGCCAACCTCATTTTTACTTAGGACCAACTAGATTCCTATATTCCTAAATATTATGATTTATTATGCAACATTATAATCTCATTCCATTTTATCCTACTCTAAAGAATATATTTTTTTCCAGCTTAAAAAATGTCATAATGCTACAAAAAGTTTAATTATAAAACTATATCAATTAAATCCCTTACAACATCAAAATGAAAATCCGTCAGGTAGTTTCAGAGGAGTAGTCACTACAAGTTTTCATTATATAACTCTACACTTCTCAAAACTGCTAACTACACCGCTCACGTTTTATATACTTTTCAAAACAGCCAACTACACCGATTTAAAATATGAATAATTTTGTTAATATCATTATTTCATAGTTGTTTGTAATTAAATAAACAAATAACACAAATCTGCACTATATGAGACAAATTTTATTTTATTGAAAAACATTCAACCCATCGATATATATAACCCAAAACGTGAGCGGTGTAGTTAGCAGTTTTGAGAAGTGTATGTAAACAAAGATGGCCACTGGCGGCCATATTTAATGTCGAATCAAAATATTTAATGTCAAATCAAAATAATTGGATCAACATCATGTCATGCTGATCATTTTAGAAAAAGTCCCATATCAATATCAATTATAGTTTTCAAGTAGTCACTAAAGACATACCGCAAGGTTCTGTCTTTGGGCCAATTCTCTTAATTTCTGCAATACATAAATGACCTACTCAAAATAATTTTCGACAAGGATCAACATCATGTCATACTGATCATTTTAGAAAAAGTCCCATATCAATATCACTTATAGTTTTCAAGAAGTAGTCGCTACAAACTTGTATTTTGAAAACCTATTTTTAGCCATGGCGGCCATCTTGAATTTCTGGCCGACCTGAAATTTTGCTAGGATCTATAAGATATCGAGAGCAACATTCCTGTGAAGTTTCATGAATATCTGTCAAGTAGTTACAGAGGAGTAGTCGCTACAAGTTTTACTAGATCACTCTATGTAAACAAAGATCGTCACTGACAGCCATGTTTAACATCGAATCAAAAAGATTTTCGACAAGGACCAACATCATGTCTTGCTGATCATTTTAGAAAAAGTCCCATATCAATATTACTAACAGTTTCCAAGAAGTAGTCGCTACAACTTGTTTTTTGAAAATCTATTTTTAGCCGTGGTGGCCATCTTGAATTTCCGGCCTTGAAGTTTTGCTAGGATCAATGAGACATCAAGAACAACATTCATGTAAAGTTTCATGAAAATCCGTCAAGTAGTTTCAGAGGAGTAGTCGCTACAAAAAAAAGTTTACGGACAGACAAGTTTTCGTTATATAACTCTATGTAAACAAAGATGGTCGATAGCAGCCATGTTTAAGGTCGAGTCAAAATAATTTTCGACAAGGATCAACATCATTCCATACTGATCATTTCAGAAAAAGTCCCATATCAATATCACTTATAGTTTTCAAGAAGTACTCGCTACAAACTTGTTTTTGAAAATCTATTTTTAGCTGTTGACGGCCATCTTGAATTTCCGACCAAAACGAAATGTTGCTAGGATCATTTAGACATCAAGAGCAACATTCCTGTGAAGTTTCATGGAAATCCGTTGAGTAGTTTTTGAGGAGTAGTCTCTACAAGTTTTTACTAAATAACTCTATGTAAACAAAGATGGCCGCTGGCAGCCATGTTTAACGTCGAATCAAAACGATTTTCGACAAGGACCAACATCATGTCATGCTGATCATTTTAGAAAAAGTCCCATATCAATAACACTTAGAGTTTTCAAGAAGTAGTCGCTACAAACTTGTTTTTTAAAAATCTATTTTTAGATTTGGCGGCCATCTTTCACATCAACATGAATTTTTGCTAGGATCAACTAGACTTCATGGGCAACATTTCTGTAAAGTTTCATGAAAATCCATTAAGTAGTTTCAGAGAAGTAGTCGCTACAAAAATAAGTTTACGGACAGACAAACGGACGGACGGACGACGGACGCCGCACCACGGCATAAGCTCTGCTGATCTCTGATCAGTAGGGCTAATAACAGACAATATTTGCTACTTCAAATAATTTCAATAAATAGTAATTATCTTCATTTCCTCCATGCAGCATATATAAACAATTAAAATGTAAACATTTTAGAAAACATGTCATCATAAATCAATACTATTGGACTATTTGCTTGACTCAGGGTCAAGGGTCAGTTCAGTGGCTGGAAGTTGTAACAACATCAGTTGGAGGCTGAAATTTACTCTGATAACAATGACCACTGAAATTATATATGAAATTTAAACACTCTACTCCAAAGGAAAAGAAATTAACGCACTTTAACACATTTGTTTTGGAGACGGTACATGTATTTAAGAGGCAATTGACCTTGACAGAGGGTCAGTTGGAGGCTGATAGTTACTGTAATAAGAAGACCAATAATCTGTGATGTTATATATGCAATTTGAACACTCTACTCCAAATGACAACAAAGATATAAGAATGTTAACGCAAATTTTGAAGCAAACTTTAACGCTAACATATTGCATTATAACTTTCTTGTCCTTAGGGGTAGTCAACGCTCAAATTCCATATACAAACTCCTGGTCATTGTCCTTCTTAATGCCAATAACTTCCAGCCCTTCCAACTGACCCTGGGTCGGAGTCAAGGTCACTTAAAATACATCTACCGTCAATATTTTCGTTTACATTTGCGTGACGGTACATGTATTTAAGTGACATTGACTCAGACCCAGGGTCAGCTGGAGGGCTGGAAGTTATTGGTATTGACGGACAATGACCAGGAGGTTATATTAGTGTGTTAAAATACAAATTAGTGTGTTAAAACAAAAAAAAATCGTATTGGCGAGCATCAACGTGTATTGATTATTGCAAATTTTACGACTGGACTTTCCCAACGGAATCTGTTTGGAAGGTTTCACGCTATTAAACAGCATTGTTTGTATATTATATATGCACAGGCTGAAAGAAGATTTTTTTTGGAGTCGAATGGTGTTTCAAAATTTACCTGCCACGATGAAATATCTCAGATTATCCAAATTTATCACGAATATATTCACACTTTTCCGAATTATCGAAAGTTACCGCCATCTACCATGCGCCGTCGATAGAATAGAATAGAACCGTTTATTGCTACAGTCGTAAAACATTGAGTAGTGTGTTTAAACTACACATATTTCATGCCGATTTAAAAGTAATATGTTTGTTATATTTATAGTATTGTTAAAATTACTTGTTTTATTCGTTTATTATTCTACAAGACTCTTCCTCATTCTTAAATCGTAATAAAGAGAATATAAAATATATGAAAATTAGCAGCTCCACCAAACACACGATTTCTTTTTATAAAGCACAATGTCCCATCCTAGCTCAACTAAATTTGGGAATTGGTTTCCTTATAGTATGTTGTAAAGGGTTGCTTAAGTAATGTTGTCTTCCGCAAATTCTGGGCTCCCATGGAACCCAAATTGTGACGGCCCATAAAATGTGCAATAAAGGCAGATCTAGGTTTGCATGTAAGCTGGTGTATATATATAGTTATAATTTTGGTTTTGGATCTTCTATAATTATGCATCTTATTTGTACTTCACCCATATCTGGGCATGGGCTCCCTCCTCCCCGCCCCACCCCCCCCCC
Organism: Cyrtodaria siliqua; assembly: GCA_037043455.1. Taxonomy (NCBI): domain Eukaryota; kingdom Metazoa; phylum Mollusca; class Bivalvia; order Adapedonta; family Hiatellidae; genus Cyrtodaria; species Cyrtodaria siliqua. The sequence goes on along the minus strand of JAWPHD010013501.1, from coordinate 62,056 downwards.
CCCACCCACCCCAACCATCCCTCTCCCCCTCCCACATATTTATTTTTTACATATTGCTGTTGTTTTGGTCAATTCTTACACATATAGCTATGTTGCCCCCACCCCCTCTCCACCCTCCCCCCAACCCCCACACACTCGAAACTCATTTAAAAATTTTTTTTACATATTTTTGTGTTGTTTTGGTCAATTCTTACAAATGTAGCTATGTTGCCCCACCCCAGCGCCCGCCTTCCAACACCCCAGGGCCTCCCCCCACCCACACTCAATTTGTTTATTTTTATACACATTTCTGTGTTGTTTTGGTCAATTCTTACACATATATCTATGTTGCCCCGCCCCTACTCCCGTCCCCGCCCACGCACAATCGCCGGCACCCCGCCTCCACACCGCCTCTCAACTATTTTTTCTTCTTCATATTTCTGTATTGTTTTCAATTCTTACACATATAGCTATGTTGCCCGGCCCCAACCACCCTCCTCCCCTCGCCCCCACCGACTCGAATCTCTATTTTTTTTTTCTTCATATTTTTTTGTTGTTTTGGTCAATTCTTACACATATTGCTAAGACCCCGACCCCGCACCCACTACCACCCCCTCCCCCCACCCCCCCCCCCCCCACCCCAGACTCTATAAACTATATGGGTTTTTTTATTTCTGTATTGTTTTGGTAAATTTTATTATCTCTACTGGCCAAGTTCGAAAACCAACCAGATCGGACCAGTAACGGCGGAGTTACGGCTCTTAGTTAACAATGTTATATTCCCACTCGAAACTCGATATATATAATTTTTTTTTTACATATTTCTGTCTCGCTTTGGTCAATTCTTATGTGGCCCTGCCACCACCCTCCCCCACTCCCCGCCTGCCCCACTTGAAACTCGATTTGTATATAATTTTTTACATATTTCTGTGTTGTTTTGGTCAATTCTTACACATAAAGCTATGTTGCCCCCGCTCCCCTACCCCCCTCCCCCACCCATTACGCCCCTCCCCCGCCTCCACCCCCCACTAAAAAATCGCCAGATATCCCCTCCCTCCCCGAGTTGACTTTCGAACACAATTCTTTTTTAAATGACAGCAACTTTGGATTAAAACTGATAAAAATAAATAAAATGTCACACTCTGCCCCAAATTTTACTATAATTTGTATGAGATTCTAACAACAATTTTTATATCAGCCCAAGTTTCTATACCTACCCCGCCCCCACCCCCAAACCCACCCTCCCATTGTTTTAGCCTTGTTTTCTGATGGTATATACTGGCTATACCATTTATTATTCTCTGAATAGTCGAGCTGCGCTGTTCTCCTACAGCTCTTGTTTAATATAAATTTCCATATTTTACAGATTTTTTAGTGAGTCGCCCCCTGAATCCACCCGTAAACTCACCCCCTACACACTAAATGAAATGAACATAACAAAACAAAATAAACAAGCTTAAGTTAGGTCATGGACATACAGTAGGTCTATGGTTAGGTGCTTTTCCCCCAAGATCAGGCTATAAAACAAGCGAGATTTTTTAATTTTTCTTTTAGGAGAATGTCTGAAGGGGTAATATATAATAAATATCCCGGCACCCTTCGCCCATTACTTTTTGTTAACCCAAGACTTGAAAACTTTATACCAGGTACATTATACACAACGCAGTTTCGTGACACGTTGTCCACAGTGGAAAATGTGTACTTATGCGCATGCGCATGCAACGTTGGGAGAGACGCGCACTTGTCAATATATTGTCAATACACATGTAAAGCGATCTACGAAAAACCGATATATTATGTAAAATATGCTTTTGAAAAAAATAAAACCGAACGTAAATGGTAAATGGTCATGGTTTACGCACAGGAGTCTGATAAGCTGCTCAATTTCGTTCGAAAGTCACATGGGTGTTCGAGCGTTTTTTCCAGTCGGGTTTTTGCAAAGGAAATTAGGCGTATATATGAAATTTAAATATTCTACTCCCACGGACAAAAACAGTTATAATACAATATGCTGACGCCGTCGAGCCTGCCAACATTAACGGCGCCTAAAGGCGAGACGCATTTTTTCAAAAGATGAGACAAAAACTGTTTTTCTTTTTGTTAGTTTCTGTATTTTTGAAATATCTTAATTAGCGAAATCTGTTTTTCCTTGCGCTAATTTCTTCATTTTTGCAATATCTAAAATAGTCATTAGGTGTTAAATGAATGTATTTACATAGGCACAGGGACAGTGGATTCAGGCACACACCTCTATAATATAAGATGGGGGCGGAGTATGTCCACTCCAATATTTTGCAAAATTGTGATGCTCCCCAAAAACGTACTTTTGACTTAAAATTTTAGTCGCTTGGCACAAAGTTAGCTAATTGACATGGAATAAGTCGGGTTCTTTTTATCATTAAAATGTATGACTAAGAACAATAAATAACAATAAGAAAAGTTGTCAAATATTAAAAACGTTCAGTGGGCACCATCTGGCATCCCATCCCCAATACATTAATTTAAGACGTTCTTACACCACTGATTTGTTGCTCAACAATTGAACATTATATAAACAGTCTGTCTCAGTAAATACACAGCAATAACTCACTATGAGAAGAGCAAGATAAGATTTCTATCTGGTTGTAATCTTTTATTTATATTGTATATTAACATTATTTATATTGTATATTAACACTATCATGCTGTGACTATGACACAAATAAAATGTACTAATGACAGTCTAATGTGTAAATATCTCCAGGTTTAAAAGCACGGTGTAGTGATTGCACTATGTTTGTATTGGTGTTTTACTTCATTTTCAACACAGGTAAGGTTATATATGACGGTGAATGTTTTTTGCGGTGGAGGCCGACCACCCACTTTTCCTGTGAGAACCTGGGTACTGTACACCTCCCGCGTTCCATAAGAATCGACACTACCTCACTTACAAGTCGATCTCCCAGTGGTATTCGAACGTGTGCTAACGAGTCTATTGGGAGAATATCATTAGGTTTTAAAGTAACATGTAGTGAGTGTATTAATGACAGTCTATTGGGAGAATATCATGAGGTTTAAGGTCACATGTAGTGAGTGTATTAATGACAGTCTATTGGGAGAATATCATGAGGTTTAAAGTCACATATAGTGAGTGTACTAATGACAGTCTATTGGCAGAATATCATGAGGTTTAAAGTCACATGTAGTGAGTGTACTAATGACAGTCTATTGGCAGAATATCATGAGGTTTAAAGTCACATGTAGTGAGTGTATTAATGACAGTCTATTGGCAGAATATCATGAGGTTTAAAGTCATATGTAGTGAGTGTATTAATGACAGTCTATTGGCAGAATATCATGAGGTTTAAAGTCACATGTAGTGAGTGTACTAATGACAGTCTATTGGCAGAATATCATGAGGTTTAGTCTCACATGTAGTGAGTGTACTAATGACAGTCTATTGGCAGAATATCATGAGGTTTAAAGTCACATGTAGTGAGTGTATTAATGACAGTCTATTGGCAGAATATCATGAGGTTTAAAGTCACATGTAGTGAGTGTACTAATGACAGTCTATTGGCAGAATATCATGAGGTTTAAAGTCACATGTAGTGAGTGTACTAATGACAGTCTATTGGCAGAATATCATGAGGTTTAAAAGTCACATGTAGTGAGTGTACTAATGACAGTCTTTTGCAGAATATCATGAGGTTTAAAGTCACATGTAGTGAGTGTACTAATGGCAGTCTATTGGCAGAATATCATGAGGTTTAAAGTCACATATAGTGAGTGTACTAATGACAGTATACTGGCAGAATATCATGAGGTTTAAAGTCACAAGTAGTGAGTGTACTAATGACAGTCTATTGGCAGAATATCATGAGGTTTAAAGTCACATGTAGTGAGTGTACTAATGACAGTCTATTGGCACTATATCATGAGGTTTAAAGTCACATGTAGTGAGTGTACTAATGACAGTCTATTGGGAGAATATCATGAGGTTTAAAGTCACATGTAGTGAGTGTATTAATGACAGTCTATTAGGAGAATATCATGAGGTTCAAAGTCACATGTAGTGAATGTACTAATGACAGTCTATTGGCAGAATATCATTAAGGTTAAAGTCACATGTAGTGAGTGTATTAATGACAGTCTATTGGCAGAATATCATGTTTAAATCACATGTAGTGAGTGTATTAATGACAGTATATTGGCAGAACATCTCATGAGGTTTAAAGTCACATGTAGTGAGTGTACTAATGACAGTCTATTGGCAGAATATCATGAGGTTTAAAGTCACATGTAGTGAGTGTACTAATGACAGTATATTGGCAGAATATCATGATGTTTAAAGTCACAAGCAGTGAGTGTACTAATGAAAGTCTATTGGCAGAATATCATGAGAGTTTAAAGTCACATGTAGTGAGTGTACTAATGACAGTCTGTTGGTAGAATATCATGAGGTTTAAAGTCACATGTAGTGAGTGTATTAATGACAGTCTGTTGGCAGAATATCATGAGGTTTAAAGTCACATGTAGTGAGTGTACTAATGAGTCTATTGGCAGAATATCATGAGGTTTAAAGGCACGTGTAGTGAGTGTATTAATGACAGTCTATTGGCAGTCTATCATGAGGTTTAAAGTCACATGTAGTGAGTGTATTAATGACAGTCTATTAGCAGAATATCATGAAGTTTTGTCACATGTAGTGAGTGTACTAATGACAGTCTATTGGCAGAATATCATGAGGTTTAAAGTCACATGTAGTGAGTGTACTAATGACAGTCTATTGGCAGAATATCATGAGGTTTAAAGTCACATGTAGTGAGTTGTACTAATGACAGTCTATTGGGAGAATATCATGAGGTTTAAAGTCACATGTAGTGAGTGTATAAATGACAGTCTATTAGGAGAATATCATGAGGTTTAAAGTCACAGGTAGTGAGTGTATTAATGACAGTCTATTAGCAGAATATCATGAAGTTTTAAGTCACATGTAGTGAGTGTACTAATGACAGTCTATTGGCAGAATATCATGAGGTTTAAAGTCACATGTAGTGAGTGTACTAATGACAGTCTATTGGCAGAATATCATGAGGTTTAAAAGTCACATGTAGTAAGTGTTCTAATGACAGTCTATTGGCAGAATATCATGAGGTTTAAAGTCACAAGTAGTGAGTGTACTATGATAGTCTATTGGCAGAATATCATGAGGTTTAAAGTCACATGTAGTGAGTGTACTAATGACAGTCCTATTGGGAGAATAGCATGAGGTTTAAAGTCACATGTAGTGAGTGTATTAATGAAAGTCTATTAGGAGAATATCATGAGGTTTAAGGTCACATGTAGTGAGTGTATTAATGACAGTCTATTGGGAGAATATCATGAGGTTTAAGGTCACATGTAGTGAGTGTATTAATGACAGTCTATTAGGAGAATATCATGAGGTTTAAGGTCACATGTAGTGAGTGTATTAATGACAGTCTATTGGGAGAATATCATGAGGTTTAAAGTCACATGTAGTGAGTGTATTAATGACAGTCTATTGGGAGAATATCATGAGGTTTAAAGTCACATGTAGTGAGTGTACTAATGACAGTCTATTGGCAGAATATCATGAGGTTTAAAGTCACAAGTAGTGAGTGTACTAATGACAGTCTATTGGCAGAATATCATGAGGTTTAAAGTCACATGTAGTGAGTGAACTAATGACAGTATATAGGCAGAATAGCATGTGATTTAAAGTCACATGTAGTAAGTGTACTAATAACAGTATATTGGCAGAATATCATGAGGTTTAAAGTCACAAGTAATGAGTGTACTAATGACAGTATATTGGCAGAATATCATGAGGTTTAAAGTCACAAGTAGTGAGTGTACTAATGACAGTCTATTGGCAGAATATCATGAGGTTTAAAGTCACATGTAGTGAGTGTACTAATGACAGTCTGTTGGCAGAATATCATGAGGTTTAAAGTCACATGTAGTGAGTGTATTAATGACAGTCTGTTGGCAAAATATCATGAGGTTTAAAGTCACATGTAGTGAATGTAATAATGACAGTCTATTGGCAGAATATCATGAGGTTTAAAGTCACATATAGTGAGTGTACTAATGACAGTATACTGGCAGAATATCATGAGGTTTAAAGTCACATGTAGTGAGTGTACTAATGACAGTATATTGGCAGAATTCATGAGGTTTAAAGTCACATGTAGTGAGTGTACTAATGACAGTCTATTGGCAGAATATCATGAGGTTTAAAGTCACATGTAGTGAGTGTACTAATGACAGTATATTGGCAGAATATCATGAGGTTTAAAGTCACAAGTAGTGAGTGTACTAATGAAAGTCTGTTGGTAGAATATCATGAGGTTTAAAGTCACATGTAGTGAGTGTATTAATGACAGTCTGTTGGCAGAATATCATGAGGTTTAAAGTCACATGTAGTGAGTGTACTAATGAGTCTATTGGCAGAATATCATCAGGTTTAAAGGCACGTGTAGTGAGTGTATTAATGACAGTCTATTAGGAGAATATCATGAGGTTTAAAGTCACATGTAGTGAGTGTATTAATGACAGTCTATTAGCAGAATATCATGAAGTTTTAAGTCACATGTAGTGAGTGTACTAATGACAGTCTATTGGCAGAATATCATGAGGTTTAAAGTCACATGTAGTGAGTGTACTAATGACAGTCTATTGGCAGAATATCATGAGGTTTAAAGTCACATGTAGTAAGTGTTCTAATGACAGTCTATTGGCAGAATATCATGAGGTTTAAAGTCACAAGTAGTGAGTGTACTAATGATAGTCTATTGGGAGAATATCATGAGGTTTAAAGTCACATGTAGTGAGTGTACTAATGACAGTCTATTGGGAGAATATCATGAGGTTTAAAGTCACATGTAGTGAGTGTATTAATGAAAGTATTTTAGGAGAATATCATGAGGTTTAAGGTCACATGTAGTGAGTGTATTAATGACAGTCTATTGGGAGAATATCATGAGGTTTAAAGTCACATGTAGTGAGTGTATTAATGACAGTCTATTGGGAGAATATCATGAGGTTTAAAGTCACATGTAGTGAGTGTACTAATGACAGTCTATTGGCAGAATATCATGAGGTTAAAGTCACATGTAGTGAGTGTACTAATGACAGTATATAGGGAGTATAGCATGCGATTTAAAGTCACATGTAGTGAGTGTACTAATAACAGTATATTGGCAGAATATCATGAGGTTTAAAGTCACAAGTAATGAGTGTACTAATGACAGTATATTGGCAGAATATCATGAGGTTTAAAGTCACAACTAGTGAGTGTACTAATGACAGTTTATTGGCAGAATATCATGAGGTTTAAAGTCACATGTAGTGAGTGTACTAATGACAGTCTGTTGGCAGAATATCATGAGGTTTAGTCTCACATGTAGTGAGTGTATAAATGACAGTCTGTTGGCAAAATATCATAAGGTTTAAAGTCACATATAGTGAGTGTACTAATGACAGTATACTGGCAGAATATCATGAGGTTTAAAGTCACAAGTAGTGAGTGTATTAATGACAGTCTGTTGGCAAAATATCATAAGGTTTAAAGTCACATATAGTGAGTGTACTAATGACAGTATACTGGCAGAATATCATGAGGTTTAAAGTCACAAGTAGTGAGTGTACTAATGACAGTCTATTGGCAGAATATCATGAGGTTTAAAGTCACATGTAGTGAGTGTACTAATGACAGTCTATTGGCAGAATATCATGAGGTTTAAAGTCACATGTAGTGAGTGTACTAATGACAGTCTATTAGGAGAATATCATGAGGTTTAAAGTCACATGTAGTGAGTGTACTAATGACAGTCTATTAGGAGAATATCATGAGGTTTAAAGTCACATGTAGTGAGTGTATTAATGACCGTCTATTGGGAGAATATCATGAGGTTTAAAGTCACATGTAGTGAGTGTACTAATGACAGTCTATTAGGAGAATATCATGAGGTTTAAAGTCACATGTAGTGAGTGTATTAATGACAGTCTATTGGGAGAATATCATGAGGTTTAAAGTCACATGTAGTGAGTGTATTAATGACCGTCTATTGGGAGAATATCATGAGGTTTAAAGTCACAAGTAGTGAGTGTATTTCTGACAGTATATTAGGAGAATATCATGAGGTTTAAAGTCACATGTAGTGAGTGTATTAATGACCGTCTATTGGGAGAATATCATGAGGTATAAAGTCACATGTAGTGAGTGTATTAATGACAGTCTATTGGCAGAATATCATGAGGTTTAAAGTCACATGTAGTGAGTGTATTAATGACAGTCTATTGGCAGAATATCATGAGGTTTAAAGTCACATGTAGTGAGTGTATTAATGACAGTCTATTGGGAGAATATCATGAGGTTTAAAGTCACATGTAGTGAGTGTATTAATGACAGTCTATTGGCAGAATATCATGAGGTTTAAAGTCACATGTAGTGAGTGTACTAATGACAGTCTATTGGCAGAATATCATGAGGTTTAAAGTCACAAGTAGTGAGTGCACTAATGACAGTCTATTGACAAAATATCATGAGTTTTAAAGTCACATGTAGTGAGTGTACTAATGCGTCTATTGGCAGAATATCATTAAGGTTAAAGTCACATGTAGTGAGTGTATTAATGACAGTCTATTGGCAGAATATCATGTTTAAATCACATGTAGTGAGTGTATTTATGACAGTATATTGGCAGAATATTATGAGGTTTAAAGTCACAAGTAGTGAGTGTACTAATGACAGTCTATTGGCAGAATATCATGAGGTTTAAAGTCACGTGTAGTGAGTGTATTAATGACAGTCTATTGGCAGACTATCATTTAGGTTAAAGTCACATGTAGTGAGTGTATTAATGACAGTCTTTTGGCAGAATATCATGTTTAAATCACATGTAGTGAGTGTACTAATGACAGTCTATTGGCAGAATATCATGAGGTTTAAAGTCACATGTAGTGAGTGTACTAATGACAGTCTATTAGGAGAATATCATGAGGTTTAAAGTCACATGTAGTGAGTGTATTAATGACAGTCTATTAGGAGAATATCATGAGGTTTAAAGTCACATGTAGTGAGTGTATTAATGACCGTCTATTGGGAGAATATCATGAGGTTTAAAGTCACATGTAGTGAGTGTACTAATGACAGTCTATTAGGAGAATATCATGAGGTTTAAAGTCACATGTAGTGAGTGTATTAATGACAGTCTATTGGGAGAATATCATGAGGTTTAAAGTCACATGTAGTGAGTGTATTAATGACCGTCTATTGGGAGAATATCATGAGGTTTAAAGTCACAAGTAGTGAGTGTATTTCTGACAGTATATTAGGAGAATATCATGAGGTTTAAAGTCACATGTAGTGAGTGTATTAATGACCGTCTATTGGGAGAATATCATGAGGTTTAAAGTCACATGTAGTGAGTGTATTAATGACAGTCTATTCGCAGAATATCATGAGGTTTAAAGTCACATGTAGTGAGTGTATTAATGACAGTCTATTGCAGAATATCATGAGGTTTAAAGTCACATGTAGTGAGTGTATTAATGACAGTCTATTGGGAGAATATCATGAGGTTTAAAGTCACATGTAGTGAGTGTATTAATGACAGTCTATTGGCAGAATATCATGAGGTTTAAAGTCACATGTAGTGAGTGTACTAATGCGTCTATTGGCAGAATATCATTAAGGTTAAAGTCACATGTAGTGAGTGTATTAATGACAGTCTATTGGCAGAATATCATGTTTAAATCACATGTAGTGAGTGTATTAATGACAGTATATTGGCAGAATATTATGAGGTTTAAAGTCACAAGTAGTGAGTGTACTAATGACAGTCTATTGACAGAATATCATGAGGTTTAAAGTCACGTGTAGTGAGTGTATTAATGACAGTCTATTGGCAGACTATCATTAAGGTTAAAGTCACATGTAGTGAGTGTATTAATGACAGTCTTTTGGCAGAATATCATGTTTAAATCACATGTAGTGAGTGTATCAATGATAGTATATTGGCAGAATATCATGAGGTTTAAAGTCACATGTAGTGAGTGTATAAATGACAGTCTATTGGCAGAATATCATGAGGTTTAAAGTCACATGTAGTGAGTGTACTAATGACAGTCTATTGGCAGAATATCATGAGGTTTAAAGTCACATATAGTGAGTTGTACTAATGACAGTATATTGGCAGAATATCATGAGGTTTAAAGTCACAAGTAGTGAGTGTACTAATGACAGTCAATTGGCAGAATATCATGAGGTTTAAAGTCACATGTAGTGAGTGTACTAATGACAGTCTGTTGGCAGAATATCATGAGGTTGAAAGTCACATGTAGTGAGTGTATTAATGACAGTCTGTTGGCAGAATATCATGAGGTTTAAAGTCACATGTAGTGAGTGTACTAATGACAGTCTATTGGCAGAATATCATGAGGTTTGAAGTCACATGTAATGAGTGTACTAATGACAGTCTATTGGCAGAATATCATGAGGTTAAAAGTCACGTGTAGTGAGTGTATTAATGACAGTCTATTGGCAGACTATCATGAGGTTTAAAGTCACATGTAGTGAGTGTATTAAAGACAGTCTATTGGCAGAATATCATGAAGTTTTAAGTCAATGTAGTTAGTGTACTAATGACAGTCTATTGACAGAATATCATGAGGTTTAAAGTCACATGTAGTGAGTGTACTAATGATAGTCTATTGGCAGAATATCATGAGGTTTAAAGTCACATGTAGTGAGTGTACTAATGAGTCTATTGGCAGAATATCATGAGGTTTAAAGTCACATGTAGTGAGTGTATTAATGACAGTTTATTGTCAGAATATCATGAGGTTTAAAGTGACATGTAGTAAGAGTACTAATGACAGTCTATTGGGAGAATATCATGAGGCTTAAAGTCACATGTAGTGAGTGTATTAATGACAGTATATTGGCAGAATATCATGAGGTTTAAAGTCACATGTAGTGAGTGTATTAATGACATTCTATTGGCAGAATATCATGAGGTTTAAAGTCACATGTAGTGAGTGTACTAATGACAGTCTATTGGTAGAATATCATGAGGTTTAAAGTCACAAGTAGTGAGTGTACTAATGACAGTCTATTGGCAGAATATCATGAGGTTTAAAGTCACATGTAGTGAGTGCACTAATGACAGTCTATTGGGAGAATATCATGAGGTTTAAAGTCACATGTAGTGAGTGTACTAATGACAGTCTATTGGCAGAATATCATGAGGTTTAAAGTCACATGTAGTGAGTGTATTAATGACAGTCTATTGGGAGAATATTATGAGGTTTAAAGTCACATGTAATGAGTGTATTAATAACAGTCTATTGGCAGAATATCATGAGGTTTAAAGTCACATGTAGTGAGTGTACAAATGACAGTCTATTGGGAGAATATTATGAGGTTTAAAGTCACATGTAGTGAGAGTATTAATAACAGTCTATTGGCAGAATATCATGAGGTTTAAAGTCACATGTAGTGAGTGTACGAATGACAGTCTATTGGGAGAATATTATGAGGTTCAAAGGCACATATAGTGAGTGTACTAATGACAGTCTATTGGGAGAATATCATGAGGTTTAAAGTCACATGTAGTGAGTGTATTAATGACAGTCTATAGGGAGAATATCATGAGGTTTAAAGTCACATGTAGTGAGTGTACTAATGACAGTCTATTGGGAGAATATCTCGAGGTTTAAAGGCAAAGTGTCTACATATTTGGTGACCAAATCAAGGCCTTCTGTCCATTTGTTTTTTTCAGGGTGAGAAAATGTCCGTAAATTTTCACACACTTGTAGCTGGTTCTTCCAAAACCTGCAATAATAAAATATTTATTTCAGTTTTATTGCATGACTATAGATGCATTTATTTTTAAAATCTCGGAGTCACAACTACAAGATATTTTTACTGATAATAGGAGGCAATCATTTGATACTGAGTCATGTAATCTTGGAATAAACTCCCTGACACAGTAACAGAGGCACCCACCATAAATTCCTTTAACAGTTCGCTAAACAAACACTGAGCACAAACATACTTTAAGTTCAAGCCAAAAAATCAATAAGGAACTGGAAGTCAAAACATAAAGCACCAGACTCGGAGAACTCGCGGTGGCAAGAAATACCCAAATCTACCCAAATCCACACAAATCTACCCAAATCCTTGCCCAAATCTACCACTATACACATATAACGTGGCACGAAAGTATATGTGTAAAGCGCAACTTCTGAATATAGAAATATTTACGCAAATCGACCCAAATCCTTGGCCAGATCTAGCAGTTTTAGCTTCATAAGATGAACTTTATAATGTGGCAAGAAAGATTATGTGTATATTGTAACTCTAGAAACTCAAATCCTTACCAAATCTACCCAAATCCTTACCCAAATCTACCGAAATCCTTACCCAAATCTACCCAAATCCTTACCCAAATCTACCCAAATCCCATGCCCAAATATACCAAATTTAGCTTCAGAAGTTACACATATAATGTGGCACGAACGTATGCATATTGTAACTTTTGAATCCCAAATCCTTGCCCAAATCAGAGAGCAAGTATACTTTACTCCCTGCCCAAATCTACCCAAAGCAATAACTTTGCTACACACAACAACTAAACTATACACATCCCTAGGCTTTGTAGACATGAAAACATAACACAAAACTCTAGATAAATGCAATATATTACCCAAATACACAGGCATAAATGATTAATAGACTTTAAACGTTTGATTTATTCGTTAAAATGTAACAGCGCTAAACAAATCAACAAAAAATCCCATATCTATGTTTAGAATGCATAATAAACATAACAGAATACAAAATTACTTTATATATCGCATAAATGCAATAAAGACCCAATATCAAAGTCACCGCAGCAATACTTAATAGGCATAATAAACACAAGAAACCGATGATTTTATTTACCAGCCTCGACTACAGTATGATCAGTATGAAGTCGTACATACAGATTACTAGTAGTTAAGTTAGATTTAAATGAACTGAAACAACCCCATTTCACATTCAGGCAATATCTATTGATTATTGATCTGTTAATAGTGATGCTTCAACTTGAAAACTGATGCATCTCAGATTGGTCAATAAATCCCATTTCATTCCCAGATAAATGATAAACACAGGTTACTGTTCTAATACTCCTGCAAACAAGAATGTATAGACCGTGTAAATTGCTACGAGTTAAAGACAAATAAAACTTGTTCATTTAACCTTTTCCACCATTTCATGTCAAAATGAATAATTGAAAGAAAGAAAATGCGATGAATTTAATTAAGATATTTTAGTCCTCGGTAGATTACAGGGTAATAATTCACTTAGTAAACTCTGCAACCATTCCAATTACTCGGGATGCCTTTTCACGAAATGCAGTTGCATACATATAGAGTGAATTATCTCCCAATTATCTGCCGAAAGATCCAATAATTGAAATAAAATAAAATAAAATCAAGTCTGTTAGTATACAAGCTGCAGCAGAACTGTCACTGTGACAATAAGTAAGGATAATGCAGTCTGCAGAGTGACTGATAAGTACATACGTAGCTGGCCATTTTGAAGCTGCAGGCCCGCTTAATTTCTGAAGGAGGGTCTGGGCATCCTCCCCCATAAAAAAAAGATAGAGTGTTTCTGGCACATTCTGGTGCATTTTCGAGATGCATTTCGACTGCTAAAACATACATGTTTTGCTTAATTTTAATTAGACACACATCCCCTCTTGCAGTTTTTATTGCAGATTTGGAATTTTCAAAATTTTAGTTTCCGAGAATAATCTGCAGGCCCGGGCCTTCAATGCCTTAGTGCAGCTCAACTGCACACAAGATAGGACACTTCTGGTCATTAGAAATAATTTGACAGAAATTCACATCAAAGGCAAGTTGACATTCATCACACTTCAACTGCTCGTTTGTGTTTGTTGATCAATTCCACAGAGTAAAATGAAACAATTGAGCAAAGTATGCCTTATTTTAGATACGGTCTGGCACTCTGCTTACATGGAACATATAATGACTAGGCTACTGTTATTTAATTTTCATCGAAACTACATTTTCTTAGATATCCAACATTAAGAAATATTCGTTTCTTTTTCTTTTTTTTAAACATTAATGTTTTAGGCAAACTGAAATAATTTTTGGGTAATCTTAAAAAAGCAAGGTTTTTGCCTAAAAGGTGTTTTGTGAAGCAAACATATGTAATGCCAATAATATATTGAAATAATGTTTTGATGTCAATTAAAATTGATAATAGCATTTAATTATCACTGCAAATATTATTAATAGGGATGAGAGAGATGGAAAGCTAGAAATACATACGCAAGAAAACATTACATCCAGAAATGACAACTCAAATAGGTGTCAAAATGTTATCTTTTGAGGACAATTTTGATATATTTTTGTTAAAAAACACATTAAAAACAAATGTATGTATGTGCTAAGATTCATTATATATTCTAATTATTGAATAATGTATACAATTCATCTCTGGCGGTAGTTAACAGAACCATAGACCTACATCCATGACAGCACCCATAATGCACCTGTGCTTGAAATCTTATAAGTTGGCAAGTGGGAAAAGGAGAAAAAAATAGCTTTATTCAGTAAAACTATTTAAATCCATTTATTAAATTATCTAACCATATTGCATTAGATCATTAATGTCTGAATATTCATTACTTTAAGATGCACTATCTCTGGATCTATTTCCTGAAATACACCTGTCCATTAAATATATTTTATATCATTGAAGGACACAATGTTAAAAATGACATTGTTGTCTGTCTGATATTTTGTAAGTCATCTTGACATTGCCCATTATGCTATAGTAAGGACAAGCAAGCCGCCAAAAGAAAATATCCGACAGGAATTGTAAACAACGTTAATAATAGATGAAGTAGCAGGGTTTTAAACTATTCTGAAAAAAAGTTTAGCTTCTTAGGAACATAGATTAAACATATGAACAGCGATATAATTGTTTGAAGATATTAGAAATGCTAGGTAAGGATGTGATTTTCAAAAAATTGGGTTATTTTATTATTTTCGAAGCAAAGTATCAGAATAACTTCCCATATATTTAAAACACTAGTATATCATTATACAAACGTATTGCTTTGAAAAAAATTAATGTTTGTCATAGACAAGAATTGACAATTCTGTTATTATTTAAAAACTGCTGAAATGTGTTCACAAAAGAGTGTTATTCCCTAATAGGAGCATTCCAACTTTAGTCACTTTTAAATGACCTCCCTTTTCAGTGAAATGAGAACGATTTTCGATAACCTATAAAAGTATGTTGCCATTTTATTTGCTTCATTTTTATCACCGACATTGTTTACAAATGACTTTGTAGCATTATTATTGGTCATATCTTTGTCACTTTACCACTGAACCCGAACATTCACAGCCTTGTATCTCGTCTATGGAATTGACATGTATTTTATGTGCTAAATTTATTTTTCTCAGTATATATTGATCAATTCAAGTGCGCACACATCCCTACCGGTATGTATTTTTTTATCAGACACATTCCTATCATTACTGTTCCCTACTAAGACCTCACTCTGCAGTTTTATAAAAAATTATCTTTTGCTAAATGACTATATCGTTGTTTATCAATAAAACCGTGCATCATTGTCGTCGTAGGTAACTTGTTACTAGTAATGGTAACAATCATGGCAGGCGCGAAGCCAGGCATACGCCCCTACGCCCGGGCGTACGCTTCTGGGAAAAAATGAGAAAACAAAGTGCCCCAAAAAATGCAATAAAAATTGAAGCCTGACTAGGGTGAGACCCATCATTAGAAATTTATAAACATATATTATTATCAATAAAACTGGCAGATGTAAAGTGAATTTCATTTTTAAAAGTCATAATTTTCAGCCCAAAATCGTCAAAAGCAACGTGCTGACGCTTAGGGCTTCCGGGGGACCCCTGCATGGTCAGTGTGCATTTGCAATGAAGGTATGTTGAGTAAATCAGAGAACTAAACAGTTTGTTCCAAAGATTATCATTTGTGTTTGTTATGATGAGTCAAACACCTTAAAATGCAACATACGTTACTGTTGCCAACTAACAAATTTGACATTTGATAAGAAAATTAAATAGATAATTCGTATAAATCATGTATTATGGATAAATAGATTAATAATGTCTGAATATTTATTTTTTAAGATGCACTGGCTCTGGTTCTATTTCCTAGTGGGGTGGGGGTGAGGAAACATGTCCATTAAATGTTTTATATCATTAAAGGACACAACAAATGACATTGTTTGTTGTCTGTCTGATGAAAGTCATCTTGACATTGGTCATTATGCTTAATTATCGTAAGGACAAGCAAGGTTTTATGTAGTGTTGGGAATCGGCTGAAAATTCATGATCGATCATCAGAATATTTAACCGACCGATGATCGATCATTAATAGATTAAACATGGTGGCTTTAAAAGACAAGTGTAAGCCTTTTTCAGACTATAATGATAAAAAGAATCACATTTCAAGTAAGTTCTGGTTATAAAGGAACTGAATGAAACTGACCAACATATATTTCGAAAATAAGTTGTAATACCCACTATAAATATGTGATTATTTGTTGCAAAATTATAACTAATTTTATTTTCTTGTATATTTTAGTACAAGAGAACTGAAAATAAGCCATAATTTTTACCAACCGAGTAAAGTCGACCAAGAGAAATTGTCATTGATTAATCAGATCAAAGGCATAACTGATCGATGATCGATCAAATCGATTAATCGGAACAACACTAGTTTTATGTAAATTCAAAGTAGCCACAGAGAGGAAATATAATTACATCCAGGAGGACCTGAAAACAAGGTCAATCCAGCCACAGGGTCTTTAACTATATTGATCATCTGGTTTTCAAGTACACATTCCTGTGTACTTTTTTGCTAGATACATTCTTTCCCATACTTACTATCTATCTATCTATATATTTAGCCATATATATATAATCAGGTAGCTGACGTGGGTATAATAATAAAATCATTTAATATGTTGCTTATCTTTTATAGACATTTACATACACCAAGTTATGTGCAAGAATATTGGAAAAATGACAGTGTAACTGAATTTTTTAGTGTATTTGACCTTTTGACCCCACTGAGGGACCCTGGGTGCAGAGCCATCATCTTAATGTTTCATTTGAGATATAATTTCAAAACAAGAAAAATGAAAAAAAAAAAAACCAAATCCCGCCCGCTCGACCCGCAAACCCTGGGTCCCAGGGCAGACGTTCGAGTTTGCGAAATATAAAAATCGTTTGATATGTTGTTTATCTTTTATAGACAATTACATATACCAAGTTATGTGCAAAAATATGAAAATATTACAGTGTAATTGAATTTTTAGTTTATCTGACCTTTTGATCCCCTGGGCTCGGAGCCAAAAATAATAGTGCTCTTGCACGCCGTCATGTTATGGTGATGTCATATGCTAAGTTTAGTTGAATTCCATTCAGCGGTTTAGGAGGAGATGCGGTAACGGACAGACGGACAGACAGGCGGACGGACGGACAGACGGACAAACGGAGGCGATTTTAATACACCCTGATTTTTTCAAAACTTGGGTATAATTATGCCTTATTAGTACTCGTGGCTACGGTTGGTGTTTTCAAAATGTGTTTGACAGGACTTGATTGTTTGCCTCGAGGATTTTTTTCACATTTAAGGAAGGAATTTAGCAAGTGTGTGACACAAGTGAAAAATCAAACAAACTGTTCTCTGCTACCATTTACATTATATTAGTGCACTATGTCTAACTACTATTTATACCACTTAACTAAAGCTGTGACCTTTGGCATAACCTTGATCTTTTAATATAGGTAAATTGTGTAGACTTTTGTCAATTACTGCACATCTGCAAAGGTTGATTAAGAAATATGAACAGTCGAAACAAGTTATGGGGAATTTTATGTGTTCGCTTTCAGTTCTTGGTATTCATAAACCAGACTGTGACCTTTACCTTTTATATATCAGATAAAACTGGACATTATTACCATAATCCAGGAATAAATGGTTTACCTGATCCTGAGTTTACTGGAAGGGTCAGTTTGTTGATTGACCGCATCTAGGTGATACAGTTGCCAGGTAACCAGATACACACATATATTGATTACCACTACATAGCTAGGAACACTGAAATGACATGTTCAATAGTTTGTCAAATTCTGAAAACAGAAAACAAACACATTTAATTTCAACAAAAGATTCTTGTTAATAGGTATAATACTGTATATTATATTGTATATGTAATGCATATGTTATTAACAGGTCCTTAGACAGCCCTGAAATTTAACTGAGGAAAATCCCTTCATCTAAGGACACAATCATCGGGAAAATGTTGATTTCTAAATGCGTTTTTCTGCATTTTAGTGCATTCCAGGGGCAGATTTTCAGTTATCTATCTATCGATCGATACTGCAACACCCTCTTTCGAAGATTATGTGCAGGTGTTTTAAGGTAGACAAATATATTCAAGAATATGTGATTTATTTGATATTCCATTGAAGCTTACTCCAATATTTGGTATCACTCCCAATATTTTACTGAGACACCTGCCTCGGTGTACCTCTGTGTAGCTATGGTCCTGTTATTATTAGGACAGTTAAGGGCTAACCATTTCTTAGGAACTAATGAAGCAAACGGCAACTGCATTTCTTAAGAGAATGTATGTATGTATGTATGGGGTTTTAATGCTGCTTTTACAATCGGTCAGTCATATCAGGGTAGTGTCTACTTTTAACAGTGAGTTAAATGCTCAGCCTTGTAGCCCTTCAACTCTTGACTACCACATTGTATACACACTACATAATACCCCACCCAGTCACATTATATTGACACTATATCAACCAGTCCTAGCACTTCCCTTTATTTTTCTTAACGTTAAGCAAGGGAGCTAGTATGTACCCTTTTTATGAAGTCCTTGGTGTGACCCAGCCAAGACCAAACCCATGACCTCTGGCTGAAGAGAAGGAAGTAGGTCAAGCAAAGTCAACCAGTGATCATAGGCACACATTTTTAACTTGTAAATATTTGTGAATACTGTGTTTGCCCGGACATAAACAGCGTTTGAATCCAGTCCATATAAAGGAAGAAAAAGTCATATTATATGGGTAATAGTTTCTTAAACTTCGACAAAATATGATTATGGTTTTCCAAACATACTTCAGGCAAATTTGCCTGAAGTTTAAGAATATGAACAGAGCATATCTTAATCGTTAGCTTAAATGTAATGCAGAATTTCTCCACAAAGTGTCAACAGTAGGTCATGGTTGGTCATGGTCCCTTGAAGGCAATGATTGACCCGACAGTCTTCAACTACTACACAAACTTCAGTATTTTATAACATCAGGTCCCAATCTTCAGTATTTTATAACATCAGGTACCAATCTTCAGTATTTTATAACATCAGGTCCCAATCTTCAGTATTTTATAACATCAGGTACCAATCTTCAGCATTTTAAAACATCAGGTCCCAATCTTCAGTATTTTATAACATCAGGTCCCAATCTTCAGTATTTTATAATATCAGGTCCCAATTTTCAGTATTTTATAACTGTTACATCAGGTACCAATCTTCTGTATTTTATAACATCAGGTCCCAATCTTCAGTATTTTATAACATCAGGTCCCAATCTTCAGTATTTTATAATATCAGGTCCCAATCTTCAGTATTTTATAACATCAGGCCTCAATCTTCAGTATTTTATAACATCAGGTCCCAATCTTCAGTATTTTATAACATCAGGCCTCAATCTTCAGTATTTTATAACATCAGGTCCCAATCTTCAGTACTTTATAATATCAGGTCCCAATCTTCAGTATTTTATAACATCAGGCCTCAATCTTCAGTATTTTATAACATCAGGTCCCAATCTTCAGTACTTTATAATATCAGGTCCCAATCTTCAGTATTTTATAACATCAGGCCTCAATCTTCAGTATTTTATAACATCAGGTCCCAATCTTCAGTATTTTATAACATCAGGTCCAAATTTTCAGTATTTTTTAACATCAGGCCTCAATCTTCAGTATTGTATCTGTTTATAACATCAGGTTCCGTATTCTCGAAATTTATGAGTCAAATCTCAAGCTCAAGCTCAGCTATAAAAATCTGAAAATATTATTTAGTGGTCATGCAATTGCTTAAAATCCCTATCTCGCCATCAACAGGCAACGTTTACAACATATGTATACCATTTCTTAACCTACTCATGTCAGTTATATATTTATAACTTACTTTTTTTGAAAATCTTAACTCTACAGACACAATATAAATGGCTTCAACCAGCCAAGTCAAAACCCACAATATAAATGGCTTCAACCAGCCAAGTCAAAACCCAAAACTGGAGCATTAAATTAACTCCTAATTCATTTTACACATATTAAATCTCAATTATTTTTAGTACACTTGAATAAACCTCTATTGTTAATTGGCACATATGCATTATTTTATGACCTGAACACCTGGATCGGGATTGCGTAAATGATTTTGTAGTGTAATTGTGTTGTAATTGGGCGGGTTAGCGCTTTCAAAACTTTACATAAACAAAAATAAGCACATATTACAGCTGTCGCAAAAGCTATGCAATCGAAAACACTCACTGAAAAATGTTTAAGCTAAAAGAGATATTTGAGTTTTGAGAATGAGCATGGGATTTTGGCTAAGAAAGTTTCAAGAAGACGGAGCCAGCTCCGATGCTCTTTAAGTGACGATGGGCTTGAATGAAATAAAGCTCAACTGGCTCCGATGCTGTTTAAGTGATGATGGGCTTGAATGAAATAAAGCTCAACTGGCTCCAATGCTGTTTAAGTGATGATGGGCTTGAATGAAATAAAGCTCAACTGGCTCCGATGCTCTTTAAGTGACGATGGGCTTGAATGAAATAAAGCTCAACTGGCTCTGATGCTCTTTAAGTGACGATGGGCTTGAATGAAATAAAGCTCAACTGGCTCCGATGCTCTTTAAGTGACGATTGTCTTGAATGAAATAAAGCTCAATATTTGTAACTCTAAATGGAATCATTACCTATTCAAAAATTTCATGAAGTTTTCTTTCTGTCTTGAGCGTAGTTTTCTATCTGCTAGTTGTTGTTGTCGAACATTCACAAACTCTTGTATTTGAGACAGAACGGTCAAACACTCCTTGACCACATGATGTAACAGTGACAATATCTCCCCTTCCCTGTCTATCTCACCAACACTCTCTGTACCCATCTGAAACATAACACATGATACAGAGTTTTTCTCTCTATATTTTGGGAACATAACCCATACAGTCACAATTGGGAATGTAAGAGTGATTTTTCTTCAATTGGGAAAAAATACAGTAAAACACTCATTTCATAAATCATGTTTCTGTAATAAAGTTTACAGTACACCGAGGTCAAAAGAGGCATTTACAATAAAAGCATTTGTACTCAATACTTGTTGCAATTTAACCTGCTGTTTTATATAATATTTTTTCTCTTTCAGATAGGTTGTTTGTTTCCTCAAAATTGGGGGGGAAAAACTGTTTGAAATTGGAAATATAGAGAATATCATGTTAGTGCCTGATCACATCCAGTTTATCAGGTGAGGCTGAGAAAGAAATGGTCTGAGGCTGTGCCGAGAGCTTCATTTTTTTTCGTGCTGAACCTGATTAACTGGATATGATCAGACATTAACATGATGTTCTATTTATCATGTTGATCATTTAAAATCATTTAATTTACCTTTTTTCCATTTTCTTCCCATTTTTTTCCGTTCAAATATACCCTGACGTCATCAAAAGAGGTGCACCTGATGGGATAGGAACGTTACTGCCTAGATAAGGTTTTATCTCAGGCACCCTGTTTCTTGGCAGAATTGTGCAGATCAACATAATAAATGACCAAATGATCAAAACACTGTGATAGAAAAACTCATGAAATATGGATATAAAAATCGAATAGGAAAAGCAGCATTCGAGGACGACAGTCAACCACAAACACACAGAGAAACAAAGAACAAATTTAAAGATGAATAAAAGGCCAAATAAGACATCACAAACACAAAAGGGTTGACAATAGGGCTACAGTGGCAAAAAGGGCCGCTGGGGAAAACTTTCGAACCTTTCGAACACTCTGTGACCAAGAGACTCCCTATTTCTATTTGAAACATTAGAGAATAGCACAGAAAGCAAACAAGTAATAAAGTGGTTTATGTCCAGTCAACACAAATCTGTGTATTACAAACTTATTACATTGTTCTGAGACGTGGGAATACTTGATGAATATAGATTGGTACATTTCAGACAAACTGCTTTTAAGGGTTACATTATCTTCTACTCAGTCACACAGAATCTAACTTAAATATGGTAATACTTAAGTGAACTGATTTAGCCTTTTAAGAATATCGAATATAAAACAAGCCCTAGCTCTAGCTAAACGTATAAGAGCGAAAAATTTAAACCTTCATTTTGGCTCCTCTGTAGAGAGTATGTATCTTGTGCGACAAAATGGCTGCCATTTTTACACAGTACTGCTGGCAACCATTATACGACGTGCTGTTAAATATAAAGCATTATTGTTCATCTTTTTTCAAAAAACAATTTCATATTAATGGCGACACATCTATTAATCAAACTTATTACTAATAATATATTCATGAAGTCACCAGCATGATGTTTGAAGCAATGGCCTACTTGACTGAGACTACTAAACAAGACCACCGCCACGGGCCGTCTCGCCGTCTGGGTTTTTGTTCATTCACAACGAGGGGTTTGTTTGTTGGGATCGTGTCGATTCTTACGGATGGTGGGAAGTGTACAGTACTGGTTCTAGCCAGGAAAAGGGGGTGGTCTGCCTCCCTCACAAAAAATACGACCATAATATATAACGTTACGTGTTGAAAATGACGTAAAACACCATACAAAAAATTTTGGGATCGTAGTTTGTATATTATATCTATCTTTAATTTTTTTGCTTTATTTAGTGCAATAAAAAATAAATAAATAAACAAGGAAACAATAATAAAGTAAAGGACCCAATTTGACATAAAGTATTTAAAACAGAATTGAGTACATTTTAAGTACAAGTTGAATGTTAATGTTCATAGTTCTTTTGTCTATAAAGTCAAGGTCATTGGTGGGGTGGGGCTTAGCAAAAGGGTAAGGGGTTACCCTAGTGAATGTTCAAACAAAGTTTCAAAGAAATACCTATGATGGTATCGGAGATATATACCTTCCAAAATATTTTAACCAAAAACTTTAACCAAGAAAATTGGACTAAGATCTGTTGTCTTTAAATTCAAGGTCAAGGTCACTGGTAGAGTGAGGCTTAGTGAAAGTGTAAGGGGTTATCCAGTGAATGTTCATAAAAAGTTTCAAAGCAATACCTTTGACGGTATTGGAGTTATATACCTTCCAAAAAACTTTAACCAAGTGTTGACGGTTCCGGCGCCTTTGCTGGAAAAGTGATCCCTATGGGTTTTTTCTTCCAAAAGGAGTAGCAAAAATAATACAATACAACTCTACAGTAATAGAATCATGAATTCGTTTATGTCACTTGTGGACACATTTCAAAAATTAAAATACTGGTTGGTTGAATGGAGTTTTATTGATTTTTTTGCATTAGAGGCAAACCACCACATTTTTCCTGGGTAAACCCAGTACAGTATACCTGTATACCCGCCATCCATATAAATTGACACTTTCTCACTTGACAAGGCAAGCTCCCAGTGGGATTCAAATGCACAGTGATGAGAGGCGAGAACGTTTAAGACGTAGTGTCCTTACTATCCCAGCCATGGATGTCGTAGTGTCCTTACTATCCCAGCCATGGATGACGTAGTGTCCTTACTATCCCAGCCATGGAGGCGCCCCTATTGGAATCACAGAAACAACACTCGCTCCATCTGTCTCCACAGTGCTATGACAAACATCAATCTGTGTGTCCACCATATGTATTTATGAACTGACTGGCCCTGATTAATACTGCATTTTTGCGGAGAATAAGTAAAATGTCTAACAGTTTTCGAACAGACCACATGACATAAATAGATGACAGTTTGACATTTAGTTTCAGCTTTGAAATACCGGACTAAAGTCATAATTCACCTTTCCATCATAGTATCAGGAAGAGGTGTGTTGGTCCACAGTTTCTTTATTACATCCGCGACTTTGGTGACGCTCCCCTCAAGCCTGATGTGATGACCCGTTACAGGATAGCTGACTGACGGAGCCCTGAAATAATGTAATAATCAGGTTTTATTCCTTTATAATATCCGCGACTCTAACGTCACCCTACTCTAGCCTGATGTGATGACCCCGTTACAGGATAGCTGACTGACGGAGCCCTAAAATAGTGGTAATAATCTGGCGCCGAGAGAATAAAGTAGCAGACGTGGTATTAGTGAGTCTGGTCACAATATGGGTATGTAAGAAGCAACACCAGGAACTTCATTTGTATAACTTTTGTAGTCTAGGAGTTGGCGACCATTTATAAACAAAAACTGTCAAAATCTGTTTACTCTGACAGCGGTTCTTGAGATTTTTTAAGGTTTTGACCATATATGGTAATGGCCGCAATCTAATTTGAAAGACATTGACCTCAGTATCGTCCATGTGAAATTTGGTCAAAATTGGCCTAGCAGTTTCTGAGGAGATTCCCACACACTCCAATCCCACTCCACCCTAACGTCAGCCATCTTGGATGTGGCTTTGCACTAATTGAAAATCATTGACCTAAGGATCATCCATGTGAAGTTTGGTCAAAACTGACCAAGCGGTTTTGGAGAATAAGATTTTTTTAAAGATTTTCCTATATTATTCTATGTAAAACTGTGACCCCCGGGGCGGGGCAAGATTTAACCCCAGGGTCACCATTTCAACAAACTTTGTGGAAGACCATAAGCTAATGCTACATACAATATATGAAAGATATACATGACTGGTGCTTTTAGAGAAGAAGGTTTTTTAAATTCCCTATATAAGTCTATGTAAAACATGTAAAACATGTAAAACATGTAAAATCTCCATATACAAACTTTGGACCCCCGGGACACAGCCAATTTTGACCCTAGGAACTTCGTTTGTATAACTTTTGAAGTCTAGGAGTTGGCGATCATTTATAAATAAAAACAGTCAAAAAACGTTCAGGGGTTCTTGAGAAGATTTTTTAAGGTTTTGACCATAATTATATGGTAATGGAGGCCATCTTGGATGTCACATTGATCTAATTTGTAAAACTTTGGAAGGCACTGACCTCAGTATCATCCACGTGAAATTTGGTCAAAATTGGTCTAGCGGTTTCTGAGGAGATGTCTTTTACAAATGCCCTATATAAGTCTATGTAAAACATGTAAAATCTCCATATACAAACTTTAGAACCCCCGGGAACAGCCATCTTTGACCCTAAGAACTTCGTTTTTACAACTTTTGTAGTCTAGGAGTTGGCGATCATTTATAAATATGGACGCTCTACTGGCTGAAGATAAAGCAATAACGCCATAACTCTGTCAAAAATAATTCAACCGGGACATGGCAATGACATACGAAACTAGGCTTGGTACTGATCATCCCTGCCAAGATTCACTGAAATCTGGCCAGAGGTTTAGGAGAAATAATCTGTACAAAGTTAGTGTATTAAAACTTTTGAAGGGCCATAACTCTGCCAAAAATCTGTCAATCAGAAAATGATTGTAAATGTAAAATTATGGAAGGCACTGATCTCATTATCACCCATGTGAAATTTGGTCAAAATTGTCCAAGGAGAAGTCATTTAAGCAAGACGGACGGACAAAAAGCGGTCACAATAGCTCACTATGAGATATCATCAAACTGATTGAAGGCCAGCGGCACAATCGTAAAAACGTCAAAATACGGGACATCATCAAACCAGTCAAAATACGGGACATCATCAAACCAGTCAAAATACGTGTCATCATCAAACCAGTCAAAATACAGGGTCATCATCAAACCAGTCAAAATACGGGTCATCATCAAACCATATCATCCTGGGTATGAAATCGAAGGTGTTTGACAGTGCTTTAATTAAGGCTGGTTTTAAACCCTTCCACTGCCCTAAAACAGCAAAAATCAGGTATTTGCAATAGAGCCATGGTCTTTCTCTGGTATTAATGTTTGTTGTAAGGTATCAATCTCTTCCCAGAGTTGTCGTTCCTTGCATACACATACATCTCTGTCAACGTCTCATCAAATACCAGGTATCTTGGCAAAAGATGAAAACCGATGAAAATGCAAAATTTCTTGATAGCACCAATATGTTTCTGAATTAACTTTATATGAAATGCTTTATAAATTACCTACAAAAGAAAACAATTTTTTGGCTTGAATGTTTTAAATATACAGAAAACTATGCTTAGAATTATATTGCGGTAGAATAAAGGTTTGTACTTTGGCATATCACTCCGCCGTCAAAACATTCACAATACGCAACACCAAATCATTCCCATGAGGTTACATTCCCATGAGGATACAGTACAGCATTTTGCTTACCAGCACTTTCCAGTATCACATAGCTCTTAACAACATACCTTAAATTAAACTCACTAACTAAAAATATATATCAAAATGTAGAAAATAAGTAGTGTTTCTTTCGACTGTTTACGTGTCAATCAATAGTCGATAGTTGGTGGTGTCACAGTGTTGAAGTTCTGTTCGCCATTTTGTTATTTTAGCTATGGTCATGTGACAAATTATCATGTAATCGCAGGCTACTTTCTTAGACATTGACAAATGTCAATGACGGCCTCTGGGAGAGATTGGTAAGATATAATTATTTGCTGTAGAAAGGAAACGCAAAACATGAAAATATTTGTGTTCGAACTAATTGATATTTTGCCATTTTTTCAGCTGCCATCTTAAAAACAGATGACCGAAATATTGATACTCCATTAGAAGGTTTAGTACAGCAGCTGTGGCTACATAATTGCATCTGTAATATAATCTACATTGGTAACTTTAGTTGGTCACCAAGGACGAATCAGAGTGGTTTATAAAGTAAAAACCTGGAACTGTCTAAACTTTATGCCAGGATATCGGCTCTTGTTAAATGTAATGGAAACTGTTTATGACATGAAAATAGAGACCAGACGCACTTAATTATAGTACAGCCTTTATGTGTTAAGTAGTTTTATAGAAAGAGATTACAAAACTGCTGGGCTCCATTATAATATGATGTGTGTTAATAGCAGTGCAAGGACACACCAGTAATTTGAATAAGTTGCATCAACAGCTATAAGGTTATACTGTGAATTTCCAGCTTCCATTGGTGCAGGAAGATCCCAGGTGCCCGTCTGGGTAATTTTAGAACATGGGCGGGCACTCAGGTTGAACCACCGATGTTCCGCAACCCAGCTAGATAGCTTCCTCACAAAAAGATTCCTGGTCCTTTGAGGGCTTAAATCCACCGCGGTTAGGAGCAAGTGATTTCAAGTCAGAGACTCTAACCACTCGACCGTGGACCACCACCCCCACCCCCAGTTCATTTGAAGTTATGCAGGGTTGTAGTGAGCAAATAAATTAACCCATCATATTAGGTTATATTGGGACAGCAACCTCAGAGGGAGATGAAATGAAAGATGAAGTTTCCAATCAGACATGCCTCCACCAGGGAGCAAACCCAGCTTATCCACTGAGCTAACACGGTCAAGTAGTGAGCAAACTTTAGAGAGAGAGCTAATAAACAGAAACAGACATCTAGTTAATATTTACAGAGAGAGAGAGAGAGCTAATAAACAGAAACACATATCTAGTTATTATTTACAGAGAGAGAGAGAAAGATAATAAACAGAAATACACATCTAGTTAATATTTTATTCCCATCACATGAGAAATTTATTTGTAAAATGATTCAAAAGTTCCTCTGAATCAATGCACTTAACCTATTGTATCAATATTGGAACACAAACTCGTTGAAGATCCCCTATCTACATGTACATATAAATCATGGTCATTACAATTTTAATTGACAGTGTCTAATAATATATCCCCATATTTTTTATGTTGTTTACAAATCAAGATGATGAGTAAAGTTTATCTTGACACTATCGCTTAAGATCAAACGAACATTCTACAATTGTGTTTACATTGTGCTTACCTATCTGCGAGATCTGGCATGACATGGATAAGTCCATCTACTCTAGCAGCCTGTGTGAAACACCTTTCAGTCTACAAACATAATATGACAATGATCATTAATATGGTTTCATGTTTTGCAAGTAGCACTCCATGTTTGAGGGATTAACAATGCTGCATTTTAAACCTTCTCGCCTCTCACCGCTGCAGGTTTGAATCCCACTGGGAGTTCAACTTGTAAGTGAGAAAGTGTTGATTCTTACCGATGGCTGGATGTATACAGTACTGGTTCTACCCAGGAATAAGTGGGTGGTCTGCCTCTACCACCAAAAAACGACCGTCTAAAATGTGCTAAAAATGACATTAAACACCAAAACAAACAAAATGTTCTGCAGGTTAGAACAAGTGATACCACAGGAGCTGGTGGAAAGATGTCTGCAGCCAAAATGTACTGTATCAATACCTCTGATGGGTCTAGATGAGAAGCAAGCACACAGACTTTTAGTTACTTTTAGCAGTTATGGCCATATTGGATTTCACAGGAAGTTGAGTTTTATTTAGAACCTCCTGTTTATCAAATGGGAATATACATGTTTAGTTTCAATAAAAGGTTTCCCCAATTTTGGAATTGCGTCCTTGAGTCTGTAGAGCTAAACATCAAGACTTCCTTTTCCATACATGACTGGTTATACTAGGACATGCCACACGTGGATGGATAAAGGGGGAAAGAGGTTGACTCAATAATGTCAAATAATGATAGAAACATGGTGCCTATTGATACAACAAGACCTCAGTCTGAGGGTGTCTCGCCCACCATGGCAAACCGCATATGATTTTTTATATTAAATTTGTGCTTAAATGATGTCCAGCAAAGACAACACTTCATATGACCAAGTGTCAAACAAATACAAGCGAGGTAATCATAAGAAGTTAAGTTAATTACTGAGGTTAAGTGGTTTAACCAAAATATGACCTTGACCTTAGTATTTTTGGTCGTTCAGCCAATGATGTCCACCAATGCCAACAATACATATGACCAAGTATCAGACATAAAGTGAGACAATCACATAAAGTTAACTGAAGTTAAGTTACCTAACCAAGGTTAAGTTACCTAACTAAGGTTACGTTTGGAGAAAATAACGCAAAATATGACCTTGAACTTGGTAATTTTTGTCATTCAGTGATGTCCACAAGTGCCAACAAATACCTATGACCAAGTATCAACTAAAGAAAACGAGTCAATCACATACAGTTAACTGAGGTTGTTACCTAACCAAGGTTAAGTTTTGGGGAAATAATGCAAAATATGACCTTGACCATGATAATTTTGGCATTACTTGATGTCCCTTGACCCAACAAAGCATCTGACTAAGTTTCAGAAAAAATCGAGCAGCAGTTGTTGGGATATATTTGATTTAAAATGCGGCCAGCGCCGCAGCCGGAAAAGTGACTGCTAAAAGAAGGGTGTTCCACGGAACACTAGTGTCGCCTGCCGTGTGCTTATTTCAGCTTGGTTAGGTTGCAGGTTAACGTTTTATGAAAAGGGACATAACTCTGTCAAACTGAAAGTCGGAGTTATTGGATATGTTTAACAAGA
Source organism: Cyrtodaria siliqua (assembly GCA_037043455.1). Taxonomy (NCBI): domain Eukaryota; kingdom Metazoa; phylum Mollusca; class Bivalvia; order Adapedonta; family Hiatellidae; genus Cyrtodaria; species Cyrtodaria siliqua. Next base: position 32,374 of record JAWPHD010013501.1, on the reverse strand, counting down.
TTCCTTGAGATAAGGAAAATATGCATGTGAAATTATATGAACATAGGTCAAAACTTTTCAAATTATGGCCATGGTTAGGGTGCAGGTTAAAGTGTGACGGACAATGACAGATGATGGACAAAGTGATCCCTAAGTGTCTGCCATACTACGCAGATGACACAAAAATCAGCAAATTTGATAACATGGTCACCACAATACCATTAAATACTAAATACAGAGAAGCCGACAGAAGACATACTTACCTCAGTTTTAATGAGGGCCATCCTATGGAATTGTACTTTATATGCCTTTACATCAGATTGTAAACGCTCTACCTCTTCTGGCTGAAATAATGATTTCTTTGTATGATTTTTCTATTGATAGTATATTACATAACATTAATTGTTGTTGTCAGATTTATTAGCAATGTCAGGTTGCTAAGTTGATGTAACAAATGGTTTATCATCAGCGGGTAGAGCAGTTGGTAGGACACTCACTTCTTACCAATGCATTCAGGGTTTGATTCCCCGTCTCAGCATTGTGATAGGGTACAGAGGTCACTCGCTCGGATATGTGGGTTTTCCCCAGATTCTCCGGTTTCCTTTCACATCAAGACCGTGATAACAATGTCATCTGTGCTACTGAGAGTCATTTGTTTCAGTTGTGTAGCTCGTTTTCTAATCAATGTAAAAAAACAACAAGAGTGCCGCCAACGGTGCAGACGCTCGACTTTGGTGAAATTACATAAACAAGGTTTCCATCAATTACAAACAAGCTTTAACCAAGATTTTTAAGTATAAAAGGGGCCATAATTTTGTTTTAATAAAAACATGAACATGGACTATACAAGATGCCAAATGCATGTGAACATGGTGAAGTTTCAATCAATTATGTAAAGTACTTTTGGAGATGTAAGCTTACATACAAACTTTAACCAAATTTTTAAAGAATAAGAGGCCATAATTTTGTTTAAATAAAAGCAAGAGTTTTAGAATCGGGCTGTGTGGTGTTGTCTAATGATGCTGAATGCATGTGTGAAGTTTTAATCCATTATGTAAAATACTTTGCGAGGTACAAATTGACATACAAACTTTAACCAAATTTCTTAAGCATAAAAGGAGCCATAATTTTGTTTAAATAGATGCAAGAGTTACAGAACCTTGTTCTGTGGTGTTGTGTTATGATGCCAAATGCATGTGTGAAGTGTTAAGTTCTTTGCTAGATACAAGCTTGCATACAAACTTTAACCAAGTCTTCTAAATATGAAAGGGGCCATAATTCTGTCAAAATAAAAGCAGGAGTTACGTCAACTGACTCTGTAGTGTCATCTAATGATGCTGAATACATGTGAAGTTTCAATCCATTGTGTAATGTGGTTTGGGAGATACAAACTTCCATACAAACTTTAACCAAGCTTACATACAAATTTAACCCAAGTTTTCTAAGTATAAAAGGGGCCATAATTCTTTCAAAATAAAAGCAAGAGTTGTATCACCTAACTCTGTGGTGTCATCTAATGATGCTGAGTACGTGTGAAGTTTCAATCCATTGTGTAAAGTTATTTTGGAGATACAAGCTTACATACAAACTTTAACCAAGCTTACATACAAACTTTAACCAGGGGATGCAAACGATGACGACAATGGCGACGATGATCAAGTGTTGACAATAGCTCTTTTTTTCCGGAAAAGTCGAGCTAAAAAAGAATACTCCCACTTAAATTTTAAATCAAACAAAGGGCCATAATTCTGTAACAAATTAGGCAATCAACAATGTGTGATGTAGTGGGACATAAGGTCATCAGTTGTTGTGTGAATATGAAGTTTGGGGGAAGTCTATTCCAAACTGTTTGAGGAATGCAATAAATACTGAAAAGGTGATCCCTTGGAAGCAAAAAACACAAACAAGAGAGAAAAGTAGCAGACTTGGTTTTATGGAGTCTGTTCGTGAGAGGTAATTATAAGATACAATACAACTAAGCAATATTTTAAAGCAAGTAATGAAAATGCGAAGTGACGTGACGCAGCGGACACGATGTGACAAAAATTTGTTATGTGACGAGACGTTACGGACAACGTGATTCCTATATAGCCCCCACTTCACTTTGTGAAAACGTGGGTATAATAAAAATGGTAACGGGTAATTTATAATCAGTCAGCACATTGAAATCTAAACATCATATGAATAACAAGTACCTGGAAATGTATTTGTTCTGGGGAAATTAATTGTGATAGCGTCAATGCAATAATGAGCAAGTTGTCTGCGAGGTGTCGTGGAAACGCATTCCAGTCTGCCTCCCCGTGACTCAGACGGTTCCTGATGCGAGGTCCATCCTGGTACAACAGTAGGTCCAGCAAGATTTCCTGTCATCACAAAGTCACAAATACAGAATATAACACTATTTTAAATACCAAGCAGTGTCAATAACAATCTTTATTATATATGTACCTATCAATAATGTAAACATGTACCTAGTACCGTAATGTCCTTACAATGGAATACAAGAAGCAGCATCACTTATAAATGTACCTATCAATAACAAGGGTAGCAACCTACGTCACGCGCACGCGCTAAAACAGATCCGTTTACATACACAGAAGCTCGATTTGGGAGCTGGTAAGTGGATGTTTACCAAGATATACGAAACATTTGGTTGATTGACAATGCCTACTGTACCACATGGATGAGAAGGTTTTTATTAAACTTACATAAGCTATATATTCCCAGCCGTTTGTCAGTTTAAAGTGATACAAACTCATTTCAAAGCCGTGTACCGTTTACATTTTGGTGGAAATGCGATTTTATCGAAGTTAACAAACAAACGGTTAGGAATTTACAGTTTATTTAAGGTTAAATAAAAGCCTTCTAATCCATGCAGTACGGTGGGCATTGTCAATTTACCAAATGTTTATAAATCTTAATAAAAATTCACTTACCAGCTCTTCTGTGTATGTAAACGGATCCGTTTTGGCTCGTGTGCTACCCTTGAATAATGTAAACATGTACCTAGTATCTTAATTTCCTTACAATGGAATACAAAAAGCAGCCTCACAACTAGCGTTTTCTGATTCCGATCACTATCCTTCTAAAAATAGATAATGATGTTGTGAGACATCGCTATCTACCTGTCTACTGTCCTATAATAGTTTATGTGCATTCTTATGCAGGTATATAATGAAGGATCATTAATAAATTAGGTGTTATGGAAGTTTGTAGATATGACATATATCCAGTTTAGCTTCTCATGAGATCCTACAGTTATGGCATGTCCACTCTAGGTGATACAAGTTTCCAGATCAAGTTTCTTGCAATAATGCTATTGGAATATTGTTTTTTTATTATATACTTTCCATTGAAATAGTGGATTTCATGATTAAAACAAAACCTTATATTTTCATTGTTTATATTTCACATGTGAAATACTGAAAATGATGTAATGCCACTGTTATTGATGTCAATGTTTTGGCGCATTATGTTTTTTCTGCATAAGTTCAAGGTTTTGAGAATATAATAAATAGAATATTTGTTGGTTTGTCGTGAATACAGGATTTATTTTCATCTCAAAGTGAGAAAACTCGCATATTTTCACTCACAAAAGCACTCGTGAAATGTAAGTTTTCTCACTTCTCGATGAAAATAAATCCTATATTCAGAAAATAAATCCTATACTCTTGCCTCACAATCGCAAAATGTTTACAAACCCAAGATTAAATAGAAGTGAATGTGACTGCTACTGTTTCTGCATCAAGAAATTAAACGAGACGTTTGTAAAACATATATGCCCCATGTAAATCATATATGCCCCAACTTGACCACCAATATTAAAAAAAAAAGAAAAAGAAAGAGAGAAAGATTTAAGTGTTACAACTCCAGGGCAATCAGGCTGGTTAACGACCTGACCTAGACATTGTGATCATAAACATTGTTACCAAGTTTCGTACAGATGGAATATAAATACTTAAGGTCTCTATCCCGCCATCAACATGCAAATTTTACAACAGATATACATCGTTTCTAAACCTATTGATGACAAGGTATAACTTACATATTTTGAGAATCCAAACTCTATATATGCAATATACAGTAAATGGCTTTAACCAGCCAGGCCAAACTCAAAAAACTGGAGTGTCAAATTAAGAGTTACCAACTCATAATTCACTTTATGCATGTCTATCATGGGTATTTTAAGAGCCCATGAATAAACCTCTTCTTTTAATTGGCACATATACATAAGCATATGATCTAAGCACCTGGATAGAGTTTTGATAAAGAGTTTTGTAGTGTAATTTTGCTGTTATTTAGCGGGTTACCAATTCAAGGCAAGTGTTTTTGGGGCAATCAGGCTGGTTTTGGAACCTGACCTATAGATTGTGACTATACACATTGTGACCAAGTTTCATAAGGACATGATTATAAATACTAGTTATTGAGTGGAAATCGCAATTTTTTAAATAGTTTTTATTAACCAATTCAAGTGCCATTATTTCAGGTGTTTCTCGGGCAATCTGGATGATTATCATAACAGATCATATGTTAACATTGTGAACAAGTTTCATGAAGACTGGATTATGAATACCTAAGGTATTGTACGGAAACAGTCATTATTTATACTTTTTCCCAATTCAGGGCTATAACTCTGGTGTTTCAAAGAGACAGACTGACCATCTGACTGTCAGACAAGACAGATCGACCATCTGACTGTCCGACAAGACAGACTGACCATCTGACTGTCCGACAAGACAGACCGACCATCTGACTGTCCGACAAGACAGACCGACCATCTAACTGTTTAACACAAGTGCACAGAAATATACCCTCTGTTCTTCGAAGTGGGGCATAAAAAATATTGACCTTTTTATGTATCAACCTACTATACTTTATTTATTTCTCTCAGATGAAGATACTTGTAATAGCCGTTAGTTTTTTATGTTTTCACTGAAGCTGTATTCATGTGTTGTCCATGTACTATATAGTTCAAAATATATGTTTAAACTATTAGTTACTATGATTTTCACTTCTGAAGATTTCTTTTATTAAACCATGTTTACACAGAGTTTGAATATATGTCCATTTAAAACAGTTCTTTGAATATGTTTTGTTAAAAAATGAAAAAGTTTTCTACAACGTTAACACTTACTGTCATTTGATCTCCAATCACATATCTCAGTTTGTTTTCTGTATTGTCAGGTAAAAATGGATTCAACATCTGTAAAAAAAAAAATTATAAAGATTTCCCTTTTTGTGATAACCATAACAGGACAAAAATTCATCAATATGTTTTAATATTCATCTATATGCTGCAACATAGTCCGACTTTAAAAATATACCTCAACTTTTTCATATCCCTACCCATCAAAAAGAAAGAAGAAATAGGTGCTAAATCTCACATAATTATGACACCCCACACCCTCCTGCCAAAAGATGAAGCTAAATTGAGTATGTTTGACCCCTTTAAATAAAACCTCCCCAGTAAAATGTATAATCTGGTAGCACACCAAACTATGAGAGTATCCCCTCAGTGGTATCCTTTAGTAAGTCATTCCAAGTTCGATTTAAATATGAAAACCGTTACACATTTTAATTCTAATATTTGACAACATTGATCCAAGAGGTCACGGCCTCTCTATATGTGCAATGCTAAGGCAAACAACACAAACTGATAAAAAAGTCTTACCTCATCAAATGTTGTAAACAGGCAGACAACACAAACTGTTAGTACAAAAGTCTTACCTCATCAAATGTTGTAAACAGGCAGACAACACAAACTGTTAGTACAAAAGTCTTACCTCATCAAATGTTGTAAACAGGCAGACAACACAAACTGTTAGTACAAAAGTCTTACCTCATTAAATGTTGTAAACAGGCAGACAACACAAACTGTTAGTACAAAAGTCTTACCTCATCAAATGTTGTAAACAGGCAGACAACACAAACTGTTAGTACAAAAGTCTTACCTCATCAAATGTTGTAAACAGGCAGACAACACAAACTGTTAGTACAAAAGTCTTACCTCATCAAATGTTGTAAACAGGCAGACAACACAAACTGTTAATACAAAAGTCTTACCTCATCAAATGTGGTAAACAACATGGTTGCCTGAAAGAAATGGAGAGAACGAAAGTTCACACATTCAGTCAAGTGCACCGATACAATTCCTATCCATTCTGGGTTCCTTTCAAGCATTCACAATGTTTATGCAATTTGCAGAAAAGTATCATTTTTCTGATCTGAAAAACTAAACTGATAAGAAGGTACTTTTCTTTGAAACATGAAAATATTATTATATTTTAATCAATATGTGTTGTTCTACAACTATGTTAATATGAGTATGAAGTTTCAGAATATTTGTTTTATGGTATTGAACTTGACAGGCAGACAGACAAATGAACACTGTTACAATACACCTTCTATTCCCCTCCCCAGCACCCGCCAAAACATTTCATTAACCAACAGTAATACTAACCTCGGCTGTCAGTACCCTATGTTGGCAGTTGTTTGCAGCAGCAAACACTCGTCTCAGCCCATTTTCAATATAGAACAACAGCAACGCAGTACAAAACCCATACCTGAGATACAAACACAAACCGAATCACACGCCAGATACTACTATTTTAGGGATAACTATATTGTATTTAACATTTCAGCGGTTTGTCTGTTATTTTAATGCAACTAAATACAGATATTAAATCTGGATTAAACGTCAATGATTTCATATATTGTGTAAACCTCTATTGATGATGTCCGACATAAATAATTCTCGTATCAAAACAGCATGTAAGTCATAATGTTGTAATACTACTTGTGCTCAGTTAGCTTTTCTCGTGCAAATTGGGTATTCCGTTTCAGCACGTTTCTTGGGTATATATACTGGTACAGGATTTGTATTTTTAGCAGATTACTAGTGTGTGCCCTCCCACCTACCCTTCACTGTGTTGTAATATCATATATATTTGTAGATGGATACTATATACATTATATAGATATAGTTGCAATACCGTAGAGAACTAGTTTACATGATTATAATTATGTTTTTTAAGGAAAGGGTATATTTATCTCCTGTTACATACGGATGTATATTGTATAGTTATCTCCATGCATGTATACACATATTCTTTTTGTGGATTTTTTTTTAAAGGAAGTACGTCTTTTTCAGAAGTATTCCTTCCATCACTAGTTCCTGTACCTGGAGAACCTTTCTCTTCTCACAACTGGACTTGGATCAGATCGAAAATGTTTTGAAATTCTGTGTTTATTATCTGCCTGAATACATACACCTATTACCTAAGATTATTATGTCTCCCCTCGTGTATGACATATTGTTTTTTGTTTTGTTTCGTCCGTCCATTTGTCTGTCTGTCTGTCTGTCCTTAACAAGTCGTGTCCTCTCCATATCTCTTGAAACGCTTGAGGGATTTTGTAATAACTTGGCAGAAATGTTCATCATATCGCGACGACATGCAGAGCGCAACTTCCAGCTACTTTTGTTTAAGGTCAAGGTCACACTTAGAGTTCGAAGGTCATATGCACTATATTTTGTGTCTGTTCCATATCTCTTGAACCCCTTAAGGGATTTTGTAATAACATCGCACAAATGTTCATCATATCGCGATGATATGCAGAGAACAACTTCCAGTCACTTCCGTTCAGGGTCAAGGTCACACTTAGAGGTCGAAGGTCATATGCACTATATTTTGTGTCCTCTCCATATCTCTTGAACCACCTGAAACCGCTTGAGGGATTTTTAAATAACTCGCCACAAATGTTCATCATATTGAGAGGACGTGCAGAGAACAACTTCCAGTCACTTCCGTTCAAGGTCAAGGTGACTCTGAGAGATGAAGGTCATATGCACTATATTTTGTGTCCTCTCCATATCTCTTGAACCACCTGAAACCGCTTGAGGGATTTTTAAATAACTCGCCACAAATGTTCATCATATTGAGAGGACGTGCAGAGAACAACTTCCAGTCACTTCCGTTCAAGGTCAAGGTGACTCTGAGAGATGAAGGTCATATGCACTATATTTTGTGTCCTCTCCATATCTCTTGAACCGCTTGAAACCGCTTGAGGGATTTTGAAATAACTTGGCACAAATGTTCACCATATCGAGATGACGTGCAAAGCGCAACTTCCAGCTACTTCCATTAAATGTCAAGGTCACACTTAGAGGTCGAAGGTCATATGCACTATGTTTTGTGTCTGCTCCATATCTCTTGAACTGCTTGAGGGAATTTGAAATAACTTTGCACAAATGTTCACCATATGGAGACGTTGTGCAGAGCACACTCTTCCAGCCAATTCCATTCAAGGTCACACTTAGAATTCGAAGGTCATATGCACCATATTTCTTGTCCTCTCCATATCTCTTGAACCGTTTGAAACCGCTTAAGGGATTTTGAAATAACTTGGAACAAATGTTCATCATATCGAGACGATGTGCAGAGCGCAACTTCCAGACACATCCGTTCAAGGTCAAGATCACACTTAGAGGTCGAATAAGATATGCACTATATTTTGTTTCCATATCTCTTGAACAGCTTGAGGGATTTTGAAATAACTCAGCATAAATGTTCACCATATCGAGACGACATGCAGAGCACAACTAACAGCCACTTCTGTTCAAGGTCATGGTCACACTTAGAGGTCAATGTCATATGGCTCCATATCTTTTGAACTGCTTCAGGGATTTTGAAATAACTTGATACAAATATTCACCATATCGACATGACGTGCAAAGCGCAACTTCCAGCCACTTCTGTTCAAGGTCAAGGTCACACTTAGAGGTTGAAGGTCATATGCACCTTATTTCGTGTATGCTCCATATCTCTTGAACTGCTTGAAGGACTTTTAAATAACTTAGCACAAATGTTCACCATATCGAGACGACGTGCAGAACGCAACTTTCAGTCAGGTTGGTTCAAAGTCAAGGCACACTTAGAGGTCAACTTGGAAGTCAAATATCATATGCATCCACTCCATATCTCTTAAACCGCTTGAGGGATATCGAGTTGTGCCAGGTTGGTTCAAGGCCAAGGTGATATCCACAACATCTCTTCAACTGCTTAAGCGATTTTCAAATAGCTCGCCACAACTCATAACCACCATATAAACAGGATATGCAAAGTCCATCTTCTAGAAAAAAGACACTATGGTTATACAACAATGTATTCTTCTACTGTACTCTGTATGAATACCGACAAAATATCTCTACTTCAATATCTAGAAAGAGGACAGTACAACAGTATAATAACAGTGCTTGGTAGAATATTCTTTGCATGGACTCCTGTCTCCATTTTAACAACAGTGATAAACTTGGCGTGGACTACAGTATGAGAGTGCCTGACTATAGTGTAACAGCAGTGCATGAAAACCATTCATTGGCATACTGCACTATAATCACAGTAAACCAAGCATTACAACCCTGGTAACCATAAGATCAGTATATCCCCAGTCTAAATATTCATGATGTTTGTCCATTACACTGAGAGTGTGGGGGAAGACATGTTTTTGTTACAAAAACAACCCCATCTAGTTTTTGTTGCTTTTACATGCTTGACGTTAAGAGAATTAATGATTTACTCATGACATTATGATTAATATACCTATACTTTTGTATATATAACGTGTAAGCAATGAACTGTTGTGCAAAATCATTCACCATTTCAATGCACTTTTAGAACATTCTATCACCAGTGAGACTGAGTTCTATTAAAAAGTAAGGATTGGCCTTTGTTTCACTTAGAATATACAATTTGAGGTTAATTTATATTTGCGACTGCGAGTGTTGAATCCACAAAGTGGAACAGATAAGTAACTCAAATGTTAACCTGTATGTTGTTTTTTTGTGTGCAGAAAGTGACCTTCATCTTTTTCCTTATACCTTGTTTATTCAAGGGCCCTACCATGTAACCATGTGATATCAAAATTGCCAACAATTCTAACACAAAATGATGTCATCATGTATTTTACATATGAACTTTGATTAAAATATACTGAGTGGTGTTTATGTGTTGGCTTTCTTGGTGATCCAAGGATATCAGTCGTGTAAAATATTTTACTCTTTCTGTACAACTAACCTGCATTGCATTTATTTATTTCTGTATGACTCACCTCTGTTGTCTTTACTCATCCTGTGTTGTCTTTACTCTTTCTGTACAACTCACTTGTGTTGCCTTACTCTTTCTATATAACTCATCTGTGTTGCTTTTAAGTTTCCTATACAACACACCTGCGTTGCTTTAAAAGTTTCTGTACAACTCAACTATGTTGCCTTTACTCTTTTTGTTTAACTCATTTGTGGTGCCTTTACTCTTTCCATACATCTCACCTGTTTTGCTTTTACTCTTTTTGTAAAACTAACTTGTGTTGCTTTTTCTTCTTCTGAAAAACTCACCTTTGTTGCTTTTACTCTTTCTGTACAACTCAACTATGTTGCCTTTACTCTTTCTGTATAACTCATTTGTGGTGTCTTTACTCTTTCCATACTTCTAACCTGTTTTGCTTTTACTCTTTCTGTACAATTAACCCGTGTTGCTTTACTCTTTTTGTACAACTAACCTGTGTTGCTTTTTCTCCTTCTGAACAACTCACCTGTATTGCTTTTAAAGTTTCTGTACAACTCAACTATGTTGACTTTACTCTTTCTTTATAACTGACTTGTGGTGCCTTTACTCTTTCCATACATCTCACCTGTATTGCTTTTACTCTTGCTGAACACCTAACCTGTTTTGCTTTAACTCTTTCTGTACAATTAGCCTGTGTTGCTTTTACTCTTTTTGTACAACTAACCTGTGTTGCTTTTACTCTTTCTGTATAACTCATTTGTGGTGCCTTTACTCTTTCCATACATCTCACCTGTATTGCTTTTACTCTTTCTGAACACCTAACCTGTTTTGCTTTTACTACTTCTGTACAATTAACCCGTGTTGCCTTTTATCTTTTTGTACAACTAACCTGTGTTGCTTTTTCTCCTTCTGAACAACTCACCTGTGTTGCTTTTACTCTTTCTGTACAACTCAACTATTTTGCCTTAACTCTTTCCATACATCTAACCTGTATTGCTTTTACTCTTTCTGAACACCTAACCTGTTTTGCTTTTACTCTTTCTGTACAATTAACCCGTGTTGCTTTTATTCTTTTTGTACAACTAACCTTTGTTGCTTTTTCTCCTTCTGAACAACTCACCTGTGTTGCTTTTAAAGTTTTTGTACAACTCAACTATGTTGCCTTTACTCTTTCTGAATAACTCACGTGTGGTGCCTTTACTCTTTCCATACATCTCACCTGTATTGTTTTTACTCTTTCTGAACACCTAACCTGTTTTGCCTTTACTCTTTCTGTACAATTAACCTGTGTTGCTTTTACTCTTTTTGTACAACTGACCTGTGTTGGTTTTACTCTTTCTGTATAACTCATTTGTGGTGTCTTTACTCTTTCCATACATCTCACCTGTATTGATTTTACTCTTTCTGAACACCTAACCTGTATTGCTTTTACTCTTTCTGAACACCAAACCTGTTTTGCTTTTACTATTTCTGTACAATTAACCCGTGTTGCCTTTTCTCTTTTTGTACAACTAACCTGTGTTGCTTTTTCTCCTTCTGAACAACTCACCTGTGTTGCTTTTACTCTTTTTGTAAAACTAACCTGTGTTGCTTTTTCTCCTTCTGAACAACTGACCTATGTTGCTTTTACTCTTTCATTACAACTCACTTGTGTTGGTTTAATCTTCCTGTGTTGTCTTTAGTATTTCTGAACAGCTCGATACCTGTGTTGCCATTACTCTTTCTGTAAAACTCACATGTGTTGTCTGTACTTTCTCTGTACAACTCACCAGTGTTAATTTTACTCTTTATGTACATCTCTCCTGTGTTGCCGTTACTCTTTCTGTAAAACTCACATGTGTTGCCTTTACTTTTTCTGTAAAACTCACATATGTTGCCTTTACTCTTTATTTACATCTCTCCTGTGTTGCCATTACTCTTTCTGTAAAACTAAAATGTGTTGCCTTTACTATTTCTGTACAGCTCGACACCTGTTTTGCCTTTGTTCTTTCTGTACAACTCATCTGTGCTGCCATTACTCTTGCTGTACAACTCACCTGTGTTGTCCATACAGACTCTTGACCTTCACCCAGAACTTTGACGAAGATGACCAACTGTTGCTTGTACTATCTAAGAAATTTATATCTACAACAAAAACATAATGAAAATTATTGTTTATGAAGTTTCAATTATTATTTTGTTATTCGAAAATTTAAGAGCTTGACTGTTAAATGTCAAATATTTCCTCAAATCATCATCAAATTGTGGTATCTAAAGGAATTAATTCTCATATTATTTTCATGAAAACTCAAAAGAGTTCAGTCAATCAAATTCACTAAAAATGTATACACTAGATAGTTGGAAGTCTAAGGGCAATAAAAGCGTTCATTTTTCAAGTCAATGAATTTTTTAGTAGAAGTGTTTCATTGATACCATGATAATTATTGGAATGTTTTGAACACTGCTGGGCCAGAAGATATTTCCATTCAGGCCATAAAGGTCATAAAGTAGGTCAAAGATCAATCAAGTGCAAAAATAAGAAAATTTAGTGTCTTCTCAATAACTCCAGAAATCCTAATTCAAAGGTAACCAAACTGGGATATACTACTTCTGGGCAAAACATTTCGGTCAAGTACAATAACCAGCCAGATTGCACCAGACACCCCAAAGTTAATGCCCCTTAATTGGTGAAAATTGTTGAAATTGTCAACATTTATGTAATAATTTTAGTAGTATTTTTACAAAACTTGGAAACAATGCTTATGGCCAAAATATCTCGGATGAGTTCGATAACCAACCATATTGCACGAGTAACCAAAGTTTCATAGATTTATCTCCCCTTTATTGGTGAAAATTGTTGAAACTGACGATTTTCTGCTAAATAACTTTAGTAATTTTAATTGAAATTTTACAAAACTTCGACAATATTTATGGCCAAAATATCGCAACCCCGGAGTTTTCTCCCCTGTATTAACCAGACAATCACACCAGTAACCCCAAAGTTATTTTCTTTTTATTGGTGAAAATTTAAATTTAACTTAAACATTGAAATGATCAAGAAATCTCAATCAAGTTCGGTAACCTGCCAGATCACTTCAGTAACACTGGAGTAATATTGCTCCTTAATTGGTGAGAGTTATTACTCATTAATTAGTGAAAACTGTTGAAATAGACAAGGTTTGATCAATTAACTAAGAAATTCTTATCCAAATTTTACCAAATTCAATAAATTTTTCAATCAAGTTTGGTAACCAGCTAGATCACTTCAGTAACACTGGAGTTATTGCTCATTAATTGGTATCAATTGTTGAAACAGACAATGTTTGCTCAATAACCTAAGGAATTATTATCCAAGTTTTACCAAATTCAATAAATTGTTCAATCAAGTTTGGTAAACAAACGACTTTCATAGCTCTTCAATAGAATAAAATGATACAATTTTCATCAGAAGAAGAATCGTCGTATACAAAAAAGTAAATGTGTACCGAAATATAAATGATTTTCTTTCCAGCACTCATTTCCCTGCAAATATGTGCATGGGGAAGTCTCTCGCTAACCATGCATGCACAGTTATGTGTTTTAATTGCTCTCCAATATTTAAAATGTTTCCCCATGACGACAGCAACAGACGATAATAAATAAAAACACTAATTTATATATATAACCCTATTTATATAACATGTAGGCATAAACAATATTGGAAAAATACAATACTGCACTAAAATATCGATCGGTCAAATATGATTATCCTGCAGTAGCCGACATTTTCAATTTGCGTAATGGAGACATCTCTTGTTTATTTATTTAGGTCATAAATGGGATGACTTGTCTTTCTAATGGAATGTGGGGTCCAATAGGTTTAATGACCATAAATGTATCCGTTTGTTTAGCAATTCGGCCACTACTTCTGTACCGCTGACAATCAACGCTTATTGGTTACCCTTTTGAGGGCCCCTATTAACAGCACGTGCGCGAGCTTGTAATCGGATGTTAACATGTTTAACAATGAAGTGAACTTAACTTTACTCTGTAGGTTGTTTTTGTTTGAATAATATCAAATAACAACAAACAGTACAATAAACACTATTTTCTGTTCGGATACTACTTGCATACCAGTAGATATATACAACAGCTTACACGCAAACTTGATCAGCCTTTATAGCACATTTTATGGGCCATCACAATTTGGGTTCCATATGGGAGCCAAGAATTTTTAAAAGACAAAATTACTTATGCAACCCTTTACAACATACTATAAGGAAACCAATTCCCAAATTGTGTTGAGCTTGGACAAGAAATGTAAGAGATATAGACCTGTAAACACAGCTTACACACAAAATTTGATGTGAAATGAGACACATTTTAAGGGCTATCATAATTTGGGTTCCATGGGAGCCCAGGGGTTACAGGAACCAAAGTTACTTATGCAGCCCTTAAGATAATGCTATATAAGGAAGCCCATGGCCAAATTTGGATGTGTTAGGATAAGAAATGTAAGAGACATGGACCCGTAAACACAGCTTACACGCAAACCTTGATGTGGGACGCCAATGTTGGGGTGATTACATAAGCTCTCTTATTTTATTCGGTTCTTGTTTATTTCTTTTTGTTCCAGGTGACAGGAATCGGACAAGTTCATGATTTTCATACAGGTTTGGATATCCCTGAACGTGTCTGAGCTCATATCTGAGAAGCTAATACTTTAAATGAAAGTGAAATAGAGTCTCTACAAAGTATCAACATAGTAAATTGAGTGACCCCGTGTTTTTGCTGGATATTTCGAGCAGCAGACAAGTCTCACAAAGAAAACATTTTTAAAAAGAAAATTCAGTAAGTTGTACAGTGGTCGTGAGAGGCCCTGCTACATATGCAGAGCATTATGTGAAAACAACTGTTTTGTTAGCTGTGTTGATGTGTGTAGATCAATCTTATTAAAATCAGACCCTTTATCATGTTACCATACTGTTCGCTACTAAGGATCTGACCACGCTCCATTGCAGGTCACGTCAGATTGACATAACGAGTAGCCAATCAGATTTCAGCCTACAAAATTGTTCCGTATCGACATCTTCACTGCTCAGTAAAATGCTGTGGAACAGTCTATGCTCGGTATTGAAAGAGACAATATCCGTAACCTTTAGCTTGTAAAACACAAAAGAATTGCGTTGACAAACATAATAAACCAACCATTTTTGTATATTTACTGAAAAAAAATAAAAAAAATGTTTGACTGAATTTAATAGCGGTACAAAAGAAAAAGATGCCATTTAGTGCATTTCTTTGAATTTATCGTGCAATAACACAGTAATAACACATGAAGACTTTATCTTTATTCGGATATAGATCTGTTTTATGCAGATTTTAGTTTGTTCAGTTCACTCGAATGTCATCTGAAGTGCAAATGAAACACACGATTTCATTGGTTGAATTTAGTTGATCTTCTATGAATACTGATTGGATGAAAGGTCGATCTGACGTAACCTCAAAAGCAAAGTTGTCATATCCAATAGCGGAGAGTATCAAAGCGTAATTAGGATATGATTTTAATGAGATTGTGTGAAGATGTGAGTGTTTTAAATTTTAAACTGTATAGCAGTTATTGTGTGAGAAATGGACTAAATGAACAAAGTAGGTCAAGGTCATTCATCTTGTACTAATTTTGGTAGGAAAGGGGGTTCGATCATGTATAATTACATAATTGTGCATGAAGTTTGAAAGCTGAAAAAAAATTCCAAATACCGCAATTTTAAAATAACCTCCCTTTTCATTGAAATGAGAATGATTATCAATAACCTATACTACAAGTATGTACACTATACATGATATATTTGCTTTATTTTTATCACCAACTTTGTTTGATTGTTAACTGTCATATCTATGTCACTTTATCTGTGAACTGAACATACACAACTTTGTATCAGGTAGTGAATAGCACAGATTGATATTGACGTCACACAATAAGACTGTAAAGTTCACGAAAATATCGTGCCATTGAACAATAGAAGCTCAATCAAATACAATACATTCCCGATCTGTTTTCGGACAAAATCATACATATTTGCACGAATGAAATCTATTTTTTGCAATTTTAAGCAATCTCGATCCGTGCTATTGGCATGCATTTTATGTGCTATATTTATTCTGTTCAGAGGCAACTGTTTTTGCATATTCCTAATTATTGATTAAAGTGCACCAATAATATATAATAATATATTTAAACCTATGATGTAATAATGATAAACATGTAGAAAATGTTATTTCCATTTATTCAATTATGTACAAGCTGAGGTTTAAATACAAAATGGGCTAGATTAATAGAGAATATTATGTCAGTGCCTTTTACTATCAAGTTTATTAGGCCATTCTTCGTTTTTCGTGCCGAGCTATAGTAAAAGGCACTGACATAATATTCTATTTATCATGTACATTATCCATATTTTCTGTATGCATTACGATTATTACCTATTTCTCAGAATTGTACGCTTATCGAGGACGTCGCCATGTTGTATTTTTTGTTTGTTTTATTACGTCAGGCAAAGTTACGTGCATGATGTCAGATAACGTTACGTACAATAAACGCCGAGGGATTCCGCATTATTGGTCAGTGCCTAATTAAAGCAAAATTTAATAGGTCACCCCTTTATTAGGCAGAAAAGTGCATATCTGCATGATAAATATGGTTTAATGCTTGATAAAATACATCAAGATTGCCGTATGTCCCTTTAACCTGTATTTTTTCTCATATTATATATTGGTTACGTTGGATTTCTATAAAAATCGTATTTCATTCAAACTGAAATCATTCAAATTAAACCCTAAACCAGAAAGTATTAGGTCAGGCGTATTGAAGGGCATGTGCTAGAAAGCTGAGTGGAGTTGAGTGGTGGAGTGGAGTGGAGTGGATAGGTGGATTGGAGTAGTTTAGACTCCAAATTTGGAGTTGACTACAAAATAGTAAATTAATTAAAGCAAATAAATAATAAACTTCAAAACACACAAAATAAAGATGATTTCTACAGCGTCAAAAAGGTTAAGTGAAAAACTCTACTATTTCTGTTGTGTTTCTTGATGTAGATGTATACACATTAAGGCATATGATAAAATACATTCATTTCCCTAATATACAAGAGAAGTTGCATCAAGTCTTGTCTATACCAAAAAATATCAGGAGCGGATCCAGGACTTCATTTTTGAGAGACTGTGAAAGCTAAAATTTGCCTTCAATAACAAAATAAATAAAACTCAAAGATAGAGATTCCACCAGTTGGAATTAAATGATTCACTTCATGGCACTTTGTCAGTTAGGTACAAAGACTTTTATTCATAAAACATAAGTCAATGTCACATATTCATAATTTTGCATTGCCAAAATGTTGAGATTTTACCTTATTTTCACTAGGTGATAAAAAGTGTGTTACTCGGTTTTTATCCTTGGGTTCTATAGTAAAATAAAAATCTTTGGCAGAGGAAAAAAATGATAATTTTCAAGTTTAGATTTTAAAAGATACGTGTTTTGAATCAATTTGCATAAATGTGTATGAACTATGCAGGGTTTCAAAATAATCGCACTGTAAATACCTTAGTTTTAACAGTAAACTTGGTTGAACATCAAGGATAAAGACCGAGTTTATCACCTACCAGAATGTATTGTTATGTCTTATTTCTGGTCACTGATTCGTCAGTTTTTTTGATGATGCTCTATCAAAATTATGAATTGTACGATTTCCAGATATTGAGACATTTACTCCCATGCAGGTAATGACTAAAGTCTGGGTGATGGTGCATATGGTGGATCAAGTCCATACATGTAGTGACAATGTATAATATAAAAGATAATGAGGCATGCATAATAATGCATGACATTCAGATGAACAACACGAGAGGCAAATAAAACCTAAACTGGCAGATCTAATAAATGTAGTTTTTGAGAAACAGTTAAGTTCAATGACAAGTAAAAACTTAGGTTAAAATATTGTAATATAGTACCAGTATGTACATGAACGAACCAATATAGGTTCATCTAGCATGAAACTATCAACACATTTGGTTAATCTATAGTCTAAGCTATTAGTGAGAAACAGAGTTCAAGACTTCCATATTAATGCCATTGCCGCCGCCAGAAAATTAGCATCAGTCATATGACACATTTGTTTTATTCCAAAAAATGCAAGACAATAAATACCAGCCACTAAAAGACAGTAATTCAGTATGTGGGGGAGGGGTACTGTTATTTGTAATTTCAGTGGGGCCTTCTACGGGCTACCAGTCTGACTGAATCTGCATTTGAATGCTGGGATATTTTTATCAGAAGTGTTCTGGAATGTACAGATAGAATTACAATGATATATAAAATAGAACACTCTGTGAACTTTGTTAATTACTTTGAGACATGACATATTCTTGTGTTTTGTTAAATGCTTCAGCTGTTGTTCGCTTGAAGTAATGAATAACAGAGTCCTAATAACTTGGGACACTGATCTATTTGGAGGTAACGCATCGTATACAAATTGAAAAATGAACCTAGTATACGTTTTCTAGACCTGACCAATGCATATGTGCTTGATTCAAACACATTGACATTTGACAGACACAAACAAATTATAATTAAAAGTTATGTAAATCACCTGACCAATGCATCTGTGCTTGATTCAAACACATTGACATTTGACAGACACAAACAAATTATAATTAAAAGTTATATAAATCACCTCAACGTCACTCCTTAAAGCAAGAAAAACATTTGGGAAGATATCGTGAATGAATTAAAAACATTGTAGTTATAGAAGTCTGTAAACTAGAGATGTATCTAAATTTATGACCAACTCAGCTATTCGTGTTTTTTTCCCATTTCTTTTACAGATTTTGAAGTTAATTACACTCAACTCCACAACTCCACTTTTTGGAGTTAATGTTACCGTTTTGGAGTCGACTCCACTCCACAACTCCACTCCATTCAGCTCTTTAGCACATGCCATATTGAAGGTCCTGATAACAAAATGTAAACACTCTTGTGTCACAAGTCACGTGCCTAAAATCTTGATCATTGATCAACTTCACATTCCATCAACGCCCAAAACAATGGCGACTGGAGGATCGTCTATTTACAAAGCAGGACACGAGGAGTATTTTGAGTATGCCTGTACTCCCTGTAAAGATGAGGGCAGGAACTCAGAGGCATTAAAGTTTTGTGAGAACTGTTCTCACTATCTGTGTACAAAATGCTACAAAGAACACGGCAAATTTCCTGCACTGAGAAACCACAAAGTTCTGGACGTGGCAGCCATGTCAGGACTGGGACCACAGCCAGCCAAGTTTATACCCACGGAGCCATGCCCAAGTCACCAGGGAGGCTTGATTGACACCTACTGCGGAGATCATGATGACGTCTGCTGCCCCACTTGTGTGGCATTAAATCACAGGTATGTGGACCTGATGTTATCACAACTGTTAGTAATCAAGTTATTTGCACTTATTTTTTAAGGCCAAAACTCTGTAATAGTAAATTACTGCAATCTCCCAAACTTCCGACAAAGATCAAATAATAAATAAAGTTGCTAGAGTGTTCAACATGGAGCCCATGATTCAATTGAGCCAAAATTACTTATGCAGCTATCATGCTAAAATGTATCCTATACCAACTAAGGCAAATAATTTATGATACAGATATACTGTATACCCCTGTATAAACGCTCCCCCCACCCCCCACTAATAAAACTCCTGCACCCACTCTCCTTTTTTAGAAGGGGGATGTTTATTATGAGGCCATCAAACAAAAAGAAAACAAAAAGGAGTTTTATGTGTGTTTTTTTACATCTTTTAAGGTCTAACTTAGGGAAAATAAACTTGCCAGTAGCCTTACTTGAGTTCTATTTTGGAGGTATAATACGTAAAAAAATAAAATATTATGGCCTCGTAAAAACGCACCCATTTTGTAAAATACATCGACCCCAGGGACGTTTAAATGGTATACAAAGTTACACGCTAATCTTGATCTCTCTTTATTGAACATTTTATGGGTCATCACAATTTGGGTTCTATGGTTGAGCTAGGATAAGAAATGTAAGAAATATAGACCTGTAAACACAGCTTACACGCTAAATTCGAGGTGAAATGGGACATTGCACATTTTGGCTATCATTTGGTCATACAGCAATAAACATTATCCCTAAATTATAAAGCAACATCTGGAAGCTCTGGCTTACCAGTGGTGAAACTGGAAAGGCTGGAAAAATGCTGTGGACTGTATACTGATAAATGATGTTTATTGTTTGCTCATGAGCTCACTGAATAGTGATCGAATATAATCTATATATAATATAGTAATAGGCGCCCTGCCGTAGTTCGTCCGAAGGTTGTCTTTCCTTGGTAGTTCGCAAATATTTCTCCCTATATATAATTCTGCTATGTGAACGTGAATCTCTTACAAGATCCCAAATTTCGAAAGTTGCAGTAGTGAGTTCAAATTATCTCCCTTTAATATATTTACTGAAATCACAGTATCCCCAAGATCCGCCATCTTTCATTGTCACTGTCTTAATACATGCCTAGTAAACATTCGCTATACAACCAAAAGGAGAAAAATGAAAAATGAGCGAAAGCCACTTCCGAAAAAGAGACGTAACCATGACGGGAAAGGTACACAATTATGAAGGTTTATCAGTGACGTAACCATGACGAGAAAGGTACACAATTATGAAGTGTTTATCAGTACAATACAATTTGTATTTTTCATGTTTTCAGTATTTGTATAAATATTATTGGTGCAATATAATCAATAATTGGCAGAATGCAAAAACATTAGTAGGGCTTTTTGGACAAAAATACATAACTTTTTAAAAGAAATAAAATACTGAAATATAAACTAGTCAAATAATTATTTTTATTAATTAACTTAACTATATTAGCCGTGTTTTACTAGAAACTCTACACACAATACGACTCAAACTCGGCCACTATGAACCGGAAGTCGGCCAATATGAAAAAAACAAGGCCAATATGAAGAAACTCGCCAACAGAGATTTAAGTGACGTCATTTACGACGTTAAGTAACGTCATTCGCGCTCGCTTTTTGACATATAAATGAAATTAACGCTACTATAAATAAACGCAAATTATGTCAAAATAATTTGATTAAAAACAAATTATACTGTAGTGGCTGTTAATTAATACAAGAAATCCGTGGATTCACATGTTTCGCCTAACGGGGGCTGGACTTAAAAATAAAAAGGTCAATTATGCTTAAATGAAAGTTTGTAAACATTTTAGTAACTAAAAACAATGGAGTTTGCTGAGATGGCATTTAAGTGATTTGTTTAAAAACAAAATGCCATTCTATTAAAAACAAGAGGCCCAAGAGGGCCTGTGGATGCTCTACTGGCCAAAACGGCTCTTATATCAAGGGTTGTCGACATAAAATTCCCATCAGTAGTTTTTTTTAAAACATTGCAAAAACAACAGGGCCTTAGATCGCTCACCTGGTAATCATGGGCAATACTAAGTCTGCTGTGTCTAGTCTGGCATGGGTATTTTCTAATTTGTCCCACTTTCTTCTATAAATGAAATTTCATAAAATGGGTGGGGGGAGTGGGGGTAGGGGGTGTTATATTAACATTCTAAACAAATATGGTAAAAATCAGATAAAAAATGAAGCAACTACAGATTTAACAAAGGAAAATACAATATAGCATTTTTCAACAAATTAAGGGCCATAATCTGTCGTTACTAACAAGATCTAGCTGGTTTTCAAACTTGTCCAAGATTTCATACCGCACTTTGCACAACTAGACATCATACTGAGGCTTCCTGCCAAATTTTGTAGAAATCCAACTAGCCGTTTAGGAGGAGTAGCACCGACAAGAAATTTAAAATAAACCAGTCAAAGTGCCAAATCAGCGAGCTGGAACAAAAGCGCGATATGCACAACTAGTTATCTTACCGATGCTTCCTGCCAAATTTCGTCGAAATCCAACAAGGCGTTTAGGACGAGTAGCGCCCCAAGAAATTTAAAAGTAAAAAATGTCAAGGGGCCGTAACTCCATAAAAAATAACGAACCGGAAAAAAACGCAATAGGCACAACTAGAAATTATAGCAATGCTTCCTGCTAACACGGCATTAACACCAATTTTTTTTTTAAAAAAGCAATTAAAAAATTAACGAAAAAAATAAATAAAAATTTACAAATTAAAAATAAAAAATTCTAAAAAAATAAAACTAACAATTAAAAAAATAAATCAATCAATAAATCAAATAAAAAAAATAAAAAAATACAATAATTATCAAAAAAGAAATTTAAACAAAAAAAAAATCTAAAAAAAAATAATATATATATTAAAAAAAAATTGAAACAAAAAAATATACTAATAATAAAAAAAAAAGGCAAAACATCTGGTAAAGTTTGGTAAAGATCAGATGCAAAATGAAAGCCCTATCATATTAAGGAGGCGAAATATAGCATTTTTAACTAAATCAAGGGACATAACTCCACTGTTACTGGTCTGATCTGGCTGGTTTTCGAAGTTATGTAGGCTTTCATTGATATTAACAATCTGTTAAAGTTTGTAAAGATCGGATGAAAATTGAAGGCCTTTGGCCAGTAGAGCTAAAATCAGCTCCAAAAAGTAGGTCAAGGTCATAGATGAAATCCATGCATCCAAAAAGATGCACTACTCAAGACACAACTATGTCAAAATAGAATATGTTTTCTTCCAAAGATTAAGCTATAAATTCGGTTTAAACATCTAGTGCATAATTATAGTTCATGAGAAAGTGATGTAAATGTAACAATTAAAGTTATCTGCCCTTTGCTTGGATGGTGAAGGTCAAATCCACATTTGCTTTGTCACGTTGCAATGTACCACTCCAGATACAACTATAAGCAAAGTTTAAAAGGTCTTAGTGCATACAGTTTGTGAAAAAGTAACCTAAACACAAAAGTTGAACCTAAAAATTATTAAGTTATCTGCCCTTTGCTTGGAGGATCAAGGTCACTTCCACATTTTCTTTGTCACGTTGCGATGTACCGCCCAAGATACAACTATAAGCAAAGTTTGAAAGGTCTAAAGCATACAGTTTGTGAAAAAGTGACGCAAAAGTTTACCCTAAAAATATTAAGTTATCTGCCCTTTGCTTGGAGGGTCAAAGTCACTTCCACATTTGCTTTGTCACGTTGCGATGTACCATCCAAGATACAACTATAAGAAAAGTTTGAAAAGTCTAGTGCATACAGTTTGTGAGAAAATTGATTATTTTATATTTGGTACAATAACATTATTGTACCACTATATAATGTAGTTTTTGTGTGGATTTGAAGGTTTATGGTGTAGATTTTGTGTGGATTTGGGGGAAATATGTAGATTTGGGTGTTTCGTGACACCTCATAATAACTCCTGCATTTTACACATAGTACATATTTTTTATTTATCTATACTCAGGTCATGCACAGACATTGACTACTTGCCAATTGTTGCCAAGGGTATAAAGAAAAGCAAAGAATATACATCCATTATGCAAGGCATGGTTAAAGTGAAGTCGCAACTTGAAAGCTTGAAAAAGTTAAAGCAAGATGACAAAAAAAGGCTTGAGGAAGACATGAGTGTATGCCTCACGAAGATCAAGGATTATCGAACAGCATTAAACAAGAAACTGGATGACCTGGAAAAGGCAGCCGAGGACGAAGTTCGCTTTAAACACCAGGAATACGAAGCTAGACTGAAAAAAGACATAAACAATCTGGAGCAGATGGTATCATCACTGGAGGCGAGTATCGACCAACTGGAAAAAAGCAACGCAGATAATGAGCCACGACTATTTGTCAGTGTCAAAATGGGGAAGAAGGACATAACTGATGGCAACAAACTAGCACAAGAAATGCAAGCTGGCACCAGACAAAATAATCTAAATTTCCAAGTAAACAAGGGTATAGAAGAATATATCAGTACTCTAAAGTCACTGGCAGATTTCCCACTGGAGACCCAGAATGCCGTCCGTTATACTGCCTCATTCCAGAAGACCCAGGATGCTGTCCCTTATACTGCCTCATTCCAGAAGACCCAGGATGCCGTCCCTTATACTGCCTCATTCCAGAAGACCCAGGATGCTGTCCCTTATACTGCCTCATTCCAGAAGACCCAGGATGCCGTCCCTTATACTGCCTCATTCCAGAACACCCAGGATGCCGTCGCTTATACTGCCTCATCCCAGAAGACCCAGGATGCCATCCATTATACTGCCGCACTGCTGGGGAAGTATGATGTCAAGGTTGGAGGAGAAAGCCGGTGTAACATTTTGGGATCATGTCTACTTGATGACAATACTCTCCTGATAGCTGACTATGATAATGATAATATAAAGAGACTGAACTCCTCCTACAAAGTGATAGACCACATCAAGATGCCTGGTAATCCATGGGCTGTATGTGCTACTGGTACTGCAGAGGCTGCTGTAGCACTGGATCAGCAGATACAGTTTGTATCTCTAGGAAGCAAGATGACATTGACAAGATCCATCAATGTTGGTGAAAATTGCCTTGGTGTTGCTTATAGTAATGGGGAACTGTTTGTCTCCTTTGTGGGTGGTTATATGTGTCCAGGATGGGTGATGACCTACAGCACAGCCGGTAAACTCCTCCGTACAGTCAGGAATGATGCCACAGGACTGCCGATTTTCTCTATGCCAGGTCATATTGCTGTATCTACTGATGGTTCAGCGATACATGTAGCAGATGATAAAGAAGGGGTGATAATCCTGGATAGACAGGGGGAAAAGCAATCACAGTTTTCTGATCCAAAACTTCGGGGAACATCAGGAGTCTGCCAGGGAGATAATGACCAGCTATTTGTATGTGGCAACTACTCTAATAACATCCTTCAGTTCAGCAAGAGTGGGCAGATGCTTGCCATCCTCCTGGACTCGTCACACGGAGTGAAGTCTCCAAGCTCTATCTGCTATGACCCTGCCCGCACTAGACTCATTGTTACCATGGACGGTTCTTCCTACATTACAGTGTACAACTTGACCAGGAAGTGATCACTGCAGGTTATAGTGGGGGTTGGTGACTTTAAACCTGCTTGCATAGAAAATGTTGAGTTTTCATTATTTCGTCTCATAGTTTTAAATCAGGGCCTTATAATGTTTCAGTTTTCACCCCAGGTTTAAATATATTATTGGTGCAATATAATCAACAATTAATAATATGCAAAAAAAAACATTTTGCTTTATACTATTCTTATAATAAATATTATGATAAAACAATGCAAGTTATGTAGAAAAACCACCGGCACTGGAGCCGCAGATATTATATAAAAAAAAATAATACGATATCCCCCTATTATCTATATAACACATGGTAGACATCTTTGATATGACCAACCTCATTTCGAAGGCTGAATCTTTGTCAAATGACAGAATTGATTCAAATCCTCTACACAGTTCGTTAGGTCTGACTCCCATTTATCACATTAAATTCACAGTTCGTACGAAAATGCACGCTGTGCGGAGAAATTTAAGTAACATCGCCGATTTCTGCCGTAACAAAATTTCCTACCGATCCGCGCTTCCGGTTTTATCGAGAAGTTCCGAATGCCCAATAGGATCACCAGTTACAAAGACCCATTCGCAACTTTTCGAATATTTAACTGTTTGTACAAACGATACTTGATTAGTCTTGATCATCTTCAATGCTTGATTGTAAATACATACGTTTGTCTTGAAAACAAGCAATCGTCGCAGATGATCTAGACTAATCAAGTCTCGGTTGTACAAACAATTCAATATTCGAGAAGTAAGTACAGCCGAAAGTGAGGATTCAGTAGGAAATGTTACTTGTTGCCTAAACTGTGCACCCCTATACAACCACAGAATCTGGAGTAAAAAAGTGTGCGGTATATGACGAGGAATACGGTATTCAATCAATATACCATCACTTTTAATTGTTACGATCATCTTACAGCAGTATTTATTGTGTTGTTGGAATGATTTGTTCTATATGCAATTTGATAACTTGATTACCAATGTATTACCTACGTCAATCACAATATATGCACGTGTACAATATTCACTTACATTAGTTTTATATTGTAGTGTATCAGCTAAAGGTTGAATAAGTCTTAATCAATGTATCTCAAATACCACATTTTTAGAAAAATCATGAAGTTTCTGGACATATTTTAATGTTTTTGTACCATTGTTTTAATCATGTTTGTATAAACTGTAAATATATTCTATTTTGTCTGAGGACCATATGTTAGACTGGCTCATAGCCAAAAATGTTATCCTCTTGAAATAAAGATATTATTATTATTATATTTGCCTCAGGCAAGCCGATAATAATCGATAATTAGGATATTGCCCTGATTAGATAAGAGTCGGGTTGTTATTTAATGATAATGGGATTAACTAAGGTATGTGTGAAACACGCGCTGATCATGTATTTTGGAGGGTTTTGTTAATTATGAGGTTAATCACATGTGTGGTTCGTTCCAGTTTCCCGACCGAACCCATATTTGTGACAATGAAAATTTCATTCAATTATAGTATATAATTTGTAAACATACATGTTGCATACTACGGAGCACTTTGGCGACGTTCATGATGTTGTTTCGACGTTATAATATTTTCTTTTTTTTTCAAAATATTCGCCACCCGCCTGAATACACTTGTTGTGACGTGGTGATGCAATCCCTTCCTTTTCATATAAGCTACCTACTCAGAAAGTTTCATTCCAATATCTCATTCCTAACTGAAGTTATGGAGCATAAATCAAACGTGACAGACTGACAGACAGAGTGCAATCCTAAAGTCCCTCCGGTCACGATCAGTAAGGGACTAATAACAGCTAATATTAGACAAAAATCTGATAATATTATTCTATGGTAGCCTTTACACACCTGATATACAGGAAACTTCAGGAAACATGACTGGTTCTCTGTGTTCCTTCAGTTGGATACCTTTGTTGTGAAGTATCTGACCAATGCTGGGTACCAGCAAAAGGATGAACCAAATACATCTGAAATTAAATCATTTACATTTATTAGTAGATACAGTGAAGTAGGCTAAAGCTGCTTATCCCACATTATGTGCACCCACGTTTTATCACAAATCAACCACACATTTTTTATTTATTTATTAAATGGTTTTAGTCTGTAGTTAGTTTTGGGGAAAAGAGCTAATTAACAAAAGGCAAACTTTTACAAAAATAATTGTAAAATATGTGATTTTCATTACAATTTTGATCCCTAATCTCAAACTAGATGCCCAAGGGCAACATGTCGAGCCCGCCGGATTACAGATATACATTGCGAGGAGATTAGGGTTAAAGGTTACACATTTCTGCCAAGTAATTTCAAAATCCCTCGATGCGTGACAAGGTACAGGTTTGAGCTGGACGCCCGGGTGTTGTGCGCGACACATCATCCTCTTATGGTGATAATTTGTGCCAAGTAATTTCAAAATCCCTTTATGTATGACATATGACAAAGTTACAGCCCGGACAAGATCGGACTATATGAGCTGCATGACCTATAAGTGTGACCTTGACCTTTGAGCTGGAGGCCCGGGTTTGTACGCTTCACATCGTCTTCTTATGGTGATCCTTTGTGCCACTATTTAAAAATCCCTCTGTGCATGACAAGGTTACAGCCTGGACAAGATCTGACTGCATGAACTGCATGACCTCTACATGTGACCTTGACCTTTGAGCTGGAGGCCTGGGTATTGTGCTGTAGGCCTGGCTGTTGTGCATGACACATTGTCCTCTTATGGTGATCATTTCTGCCAAGTATTTTCAAAATCCCTTTATGTATGACAATTTACAATTTACAATTTACGAAGTTACAGCCCGGACAAGATCGGACGGACGGACGGACGGACGCACATACACCGAACCGCCATTGTGACAACTATGTCGATCTGTCCGCAAGTGGGCTCGACAAAAATGCTAATCATATAAATCAATAGGTATTTGAAAATAAAACACTAGTATTACCTCAAAATGTCAACTTGGAATAAACAGCTTCTTGGAAATAAATTAAAATGGAAGAAAATATATTTGTGATAGAATTTTGTTTAGACGCGATGCATTAACAGAACATGTTCAATGTCTAAAAACATACGTCTAGTGGTGTTGTTAAGTGACAAATTTATTGGACGGCCTCATAGGTTCTTTCTCTCCAGAATAATGTCAACCTGGGGTAAGATTGATTACACCAAACTTTTATGACAATAGGACTTGTATATTAGTTCTTTGTTCTCATTATTTTTGAGTGGAAAATCCATAATTATGCACCAAAATAGAGAATTCCAAAATGGACAAATGGCATTCTTGAAGTATTTATCACTCATTAATGTGTGTGTGTAATTCTAAGGTATATGTCTGATGCGTCAAACATCCATTGACGCAATCGATGTAATTCCATGCTCAATCGGGAACGACTGTAGTTTGAGTTGACATTACTATCTCAGTTCCAACAATGATTGACATAGCTTAGGTTTAGGACTTCGCTTAGACGTCTATCTCGATGGCTTTTAAGAGGAAACTGGGAGTTTTAGAGGAGTCCATATGCACAAATGGACAAGTGTTACCTATGTTTATTATTGATTTGGCCTTGAAGAAAGTTAAAAATAGTATAGATGTAAGCATGTTTACAATGTATGCAAATAATTTATGCAAATTTATTTATGTTGGATGTGGACTGTTCTCAGTGGACTATTTTATGCAAATTCATTTGAGATGAACTTTGGACTGTTTTTATTGGACAGTTTTGGTGGGGAGGCTTTTGGAGCAGTCTTTGGGTGGTATATTATAGGGCTAGCTCTGGGAGCAGCCCAGCAGTAGAGTTCTATTTAGTAAAAAGTTAATTTTGAATTGGATGCTTTTAAAATATAAAATATGTTTGTGAGAAGATTTACTTATTATTGTGCTCTTTCAAAATAACAGTGGACTAAACTGGAAATATTGGAAATTAGTTTGGACTGAAAGGACACTTACTGTTTTGAATTAAAGAGACACTTACTGTTTTAGATTAAAGAGACACTTGCTAATCTGAAAGGAACATTGGATAATTTTATTTGGACTCAATTCAAAAATTGGATATTAATGAA
Organism: Cyrtodaria siliqua; assembly: GCA_037043455.1. NCBI lineage: Eukaryota > Metazoa > Mollusca > Bivalvia > Adapedonta > Hiatellidae > Cyrtodaria > Cyrtodaria siliqua. The sequence continues at coordinate 3,256 of JAWPHD010013501.1, read as the reverse complement.
ACTGGATTTGTGTATTCTGTAAGTGAATATTTTATGTAAATAAATCTGTTAATCATATTTCTGAGTTGCTAATTTTGCTTTCTTCCTTTTAACATTTTACTCGTAACACAAATGTTAAAATCTGGGGAGTCCATATGCCCTTATGGACAAGGGTTAAACTCTGGGGAGTCCATATGCCCTTATGGACAAGGGTTCAACTCTGGGGAGTCCATATGCCCTTATGGACAAAGGTTAAACTCTGGGGAGTCCATATGCCCTTATGGACAAGGATTAAACTCTGGGGAGTCCATATGCCCTTATGGGCATGGGTTAAACTTTGGGAAGTCCATATGCCCTTATGGACAAGCGCTGAACTCTCGTACATACCATGCCCAGTAGTGAATTGGAACTGTGGTTGTGTTGGCGAGTAACGATTAGCCACCACTGACTGCTATCCAAAAAACAGCCAGATGAATAGTTGGATAGTTATTGTATTGAGACAATAATACTTCAACTAAACTTAAATGATTGCTGCAAGTCTACGTTTACAACAATACACAGTTACAACAATTAAAAGACCAACCTTTTAGGTATTTCTCCAGGCAACGGGAAACCATGCCATGCAATGTTTCGTATGTTCATTGATGTTGGTGGCCCAATTAAAACCCGCAGAACTTGAACCTGAAATAGTAAAATAGTGTTGCACTTCAGCGTTGTAACTGATTTATAGTTACGTATTTCCTTGTTTGAATAAAGGCAGTTGTACTTATCCTTAAATTGTTTTTTTCATTAAAAAAACCAAGATTCTTCCCTGCCTTTCCAAAAATAAGGGTTGGGGGGAACAAACATAAATGATAGAAGGACGTGGAAACGTGTCACAAGTTTCCACAGTATTAAAAAATAATTAGAGGAGCATGTATTAAGAAGGAATAAATACAAAAGTAATACATGTACCGATCAAATTTGATTAAATGATGGATGTAATTTTCTTACCATGTTCTAAAATATATTGGTTCACAGTGATTATAGGACACTATTATCTGCCCTTGAATACTTGTGCCCTACATATGACAGTGGTAGACACAAAAATAGTTCCTGTTTTTCACTTTTTACAAGCCTTCCCAATGGATACATTAATGTATCCTTACCAGATGTTAAATATACAGCATTTTGGGAACAGATCACAGAACATTTCATGTTAATTTAAGATGTCTAGCTAATTCTGCCTCATTTTACATATCATGGATCTTATCTCATTTTAGACATCATGAGTCTATTCACCATAGGGTTGTATTTTATCATATTATTACGCTAAATTTTGATTGTGTCACGCAAACTTGAAAGAAAAACAAGAGGGCCAATCTTGGCCCTAAATCGATTACCTGAGTACTGGCCCATTATCGAACTTCTTCGAAATCTTATGGTCATATACAATCTGTGCAAGTTTGGTTAAGATTGTTCAAGAAATGTGGCCTCTGTTGTGTTAACAACATTGATATAAAGACACTGACAAAGTTTGGTATATATCAAATACAATATGAAGGTGCTAGAGCTAATACCTGGGGCAGGGCCAAATGTGACCCCAGGGCTACATGTAATATATGAGCGCTGTGTGCCTTGTGGTTTTAGAGATTTTTTAAGCTTTACCCTGTACAAGTCTATGTACAACATGTGACACCAGGGTCACCATTTGAACAAACGTGTTAAAGGACCATAAGGGTATAGTAAATGCAATATATTAAACCTCTGTCTCTTGTAGTTCGAGAGATTTTTTTTTAATGTTTTCCTATATAAGTCTATGTTAAACTGTGACCCGGTGGCGGGGCCAAATTGACCCCAGGGTCCCCATTTAAACAAACTTGGTAGAGGACCATAAGCTTATAGCAAACGCAAAACATTAAGCCTCTGGCTCTTTGCATTTCCAGAGAAGATGATTTGTTTAAGATTTTCCCTATACAAGCCTATGTAAAACTGTGACCCCTGGGGCGGGGCCAAATGTGACCCCAGTGTCACCATTTGAACAAACTTGGTAAAGGACCATAATCTTATAGTAAATGCAAAATATTAAACCTCTGGCGCTTGTAGTTTCATAGAAGATGTTTTAATTTTTTTCCTATACAAGTCTATGTAAAACTGTGACCCCCTGGGCGGGGCCAAATTGGACATCAGGGTCACCATTTGAACAAACTTGGTAGAGAACAATAAGCTTATAGCAAATGCAAAATATTAAACATCTAGCTCTTGCAGTTTCAGAGAAGAAGATTTGTTAAGGTTTTTCCCTATACATGTGTCAAACATGTGACTACTGCGGTGGAGCCAAATCAGACCCGAGGGTCACCATTTGAACAAACTTAATAGAGGACCATAAGCTGATGCTACATGTAATACATGAGAGCTGTGTGCCTTGTGGTTTCAGAGAAGAAGATTTTTTAAAGTGTTTTCCTATATGTCTATATGAAAAACATGCAACATCTCAATATACAAACTTTGAACCGCCAGGGCAGGCCGTTTTTAACCTCGGGGACTTCATTTGAACAAATTTGATAGTCTAGGCATCGGCGATCATTTTAAAAGAAAAACTGTTGAAATCTGTCCAGCAGTTCTTGAGAAGATTTTTTAAGATTTCGACCATATATGGTAATGGTGGCCATCTTGGATGTCGCGTTAACCTAATTTTAACAAATCTAAAAAGCATTCATCTAAGGATCATCCAAGTGAAGTTTGGTCAAAATTGGCCATGAGGTTTCTGAGCAGAAGTCGTTTGAAGAAAAGTTAACGTCGACGCCAATGGACGGATGACGGACGAAGAGTGATCCCATTAGATCACCTTGAGCCTTCGGCTCAGGTGATTTAAAAATTCAACCTGATAAATATGTGTTAATTGTGTTTTAAACTGCAGATATTGGATCAATAAAGAATTTAAGCCTAAAGACATGTACATTTTGTTTATCTCTATAACATGAACAAAATATTACAACGGGACCCTATGGAAAATTAATTATGGTGTGAGACGTATACAAACTGACATATAATGCAAAATATCAATAAATACATTTTCCCTCATATTACTTTTCTCAGGTCCATAGAAACACATACAGACAGAATCAAATGTTGGAGTATTACACACACGCACAAATGCATCACTTACAACATCACTGCCCAGTATGTCCAACAGCTGCTGTGTCACCAACAAATCCTTCAACATGGTCGGACAAGGTATTGGGCCGGTAGTCAAATAAACCTGAAAGAAACATGATGTTTGAACAACAGCACAATA
>JAWPHD010013500.1:0-67823 GCA_037043455.1 Cyrtodaria siliqua | reverse complement strand
TGTATTACATTGTAATTTATGCATTGTCACGTGTGTATTACACTGTGATTTATACATTGTCACGTGTGTATTACATTGTGATTTGTACATTGTCACGTATGTATTACATTGTAATTCATATATTGTCGCGTGTGTATTACATTGTGATTTATACATTGACCAGTGTGAATTACATTGTGATTTATACATTTTCAAGCGAGCATTACATTGCGATTTAAACATTGTCAAGTGAGAAATATATTGTGATATATACGTTGTCACGTGTCCATTACATTGCGGTTTGTACATTGTCACGTGCGTATTATATTGTGATTTAGACATTGTCGCGTGTGTATTAAATTGTGATTTATACATTTTCAAGTGTGTATTACATTGTGATGTATACATTGTCACGTTTGTATTCCATTGCGGTTTATATCGTCACGTGTGTATTATATTGTGATTTATACATTACCGCGCGTGTCTTACATTGTGATTTATAAATGGTATTGTGTGTATTAAATTGTGATTTATACAGTGTCGCCTGTGTATTACATTATGATTTAGACATTGTCGCGTGTGGATTAGATTGTGAGTTATACATTTTCAAGTGTGTATTACATTGTGATGTATACATTGTCACGTGTGTATTACATTGTGATTTATACATTCTCAAGTGTGTATTACATTGTGATTTTTATTGCGCCAATTTCCCCGTAACGTGCCTCTATATTTTCGTGAAGTCATCGCTCTAACGTCGTTAAATTTGGCGGATTTTTTAATAAAATAAACGTATTTTATCACTATGTTAATGTTTTATTATCTGTAAAATTGCCAAAACAAATACACTTACGATAATTTTAGATTTTTACACACAATGGAAAGCGCAGACAAGCGATAGGAAGGAAACAATCGGCGGTTTCCTAAACAAATCGGCAACGTTATCGTCGCCATTTTGTTTTTGTGTATTTGAGTAATGGGGTCCCTATGAGGAATTCGTCCTACGTAGACATGGTCTCATTGACCAATGAAATCCTGAGAACTTTCTTTGCAGTATGACAATGTGATCGATACAATGTCACATGGGTATCGCATTGTGATTTATACATTGTCAAGTGTGTATTACAATAATTGTGATTTATACATTGTCACGTGTGTATAACATTGTGATTTATACATTGTCACGTGTGTATTACATTGTAATTCATACATTGTCGCCTGTGTATTACATTGTGATTTATACATTGTCATGTGTGTATGACATTGTGATTTATACATTGTCACGTGTGTATTACATTGTAAATCATACATTGTCGCGTGTGTATTACATTGTGATTTATGCATTGTCCAGTGTGAATTACATTGTGATTTATACCTGCTCAAGTGAGAATTACATTGCGATTTAAAAATTGTCAAGTGAGACGTATATTGTGATTTATACATTGTCACGTGTGTTTTACATTGTGATTCATACATTATCGAGTGTGTATTACATTGTGATTTATACTATGTCCACTGTAAATTACATTGTGATTTATACATGCTCAAGTGAGCATTACTTTGCGATTTAAAAATTGTCAAGTGAGACATATATTGTGATTTATACATTGTCAAGTGTGTTTTACATTGTGATTTATACATTGTCCAGTGTGAATTACATTGTGATTTTTACATGTTAAAGTGAGCATTACATTGCGATTTAAACATTTTCACGTATGTATTACATTGTGATTCATACATTGTCAAGTGTGTTTTACATTGTGATTCATACATTGTCAGGTGTGTATTACATTGTGAACTATAAATTACCGCATGTGTATTACATTGTGATTTATAAATGGTCGTGTGTATATTACATTGTAAATCATACATTGTCGCGTATGTATTACATTGTGATTTATGCATTGTCCAGTGTGAATTACATTGTGATTTATACATGCTCAAGTGAGCATTACATTGCGATTTAAAAATTGTTAATTGAGACATATATTGTGATTTATACATTGTCATGTGTGTTTTACATTGTGAGTTATACATTTTCAAGTGTGTATTACATAGTGATGTATACATTGTCACGTGTGTATTACATTGTGATTTATACATTATCAAGTGTGTATTACATTGTGATTTTTATTGTGCCAATTTCCCCATAACATGCCTCTATATCTTCGTAGAGTCATCGCTCTAACGTCGTTAAATTTGGCGGATTTTTTAATAAAATAAACGTATTTAATCACTATGTTAATGTTTTATTATCTGTAAAATTGCCAAAACAAATACACTTACGATAATTTCAGATTTTTACACACAATGGAAAGCGCAGACAAGCGATAGGAAGGAAACAAATGGCGGTTTCCTAAACAAATCGGCAACGTTATCGTCGCCATTTTGTTTTTGTGTATTTGAGTAATGGGGTCCCTATGGGGAATTCGTCCTACGTAGACATGGTCTCATTGACTAATGAAATCTTGAGAACTTTCTTTGCAGTATGACAATGTGATTGATACAATGTCACATGGGTATCACATTGTGATTTATACTCTGTCACGTGTGTATAACATGTGATTTATACATTGTCACGTGTTTATTACATTGTAATTCATACATTGTCGCCTGTGTATTACATTGTGATTTATACATTGTCACGTGTGTATTACATTGTGATTTATACATTGTCACGTGTGTATTACATTGTAAATTATACATTGTCGCGTGTGTATTACATTGTGATTTATGCATTGTCCAGTGTGAATTACATTGGGATTTATACCTGCTCAAGTGAGCATTACATTGCGATTTAAAAAATGTCAAGTGAGACATATATTGTGATTTATACAATGTCACGTGTGTCTTGCATTGTGATTTAAACATTATCGAGTGTGTATTACATTGTGATTTATACATTGTCCAGTGTGAAATACATTGTGATTTATACATGCTCAAGTGAGCATTACATTGCGATTTAAAAATTGTCAAGTGAGACATATATTGTGATTTATACATTGTCACGTGTGTTTTACATTGTGATTTAAACATTGTCCAGTGTGAATTAAATTGTGATTTATACATGTTAAAGTGAGCATTACATTGCGATTTAAACATTGTCACGTATGTATTACATTGTGATTCATACATTGTCAAGTGTGTTTTACATTGTGATTCATACATTGTCAAGTGTGTATTACATTGTGAACTATAAATTACCGCATGTGTATTACATTGTGATTTATAAATGGTCGTGTGTATATTACATTGTAAATCATACATTGTCGCGTGTGTATTACATTGTGACTTATGCATTGTCCAGTGTGAATTACATTGTGATTTATACATGCTTAAGTGAGCATTACATTGCGATTTAAAAATTGTCAAGTGAGACATATATTGTGATTTATACATTGTCACGTGTGTTTTACATTGTGATTCATACATTATCGAGTGGGTATTACATTGTGATTTATACATTGTCCAGTGTGAATTACATTGTGATTTATACATGCTCAAGTGAGCATAACATTGGAATTTAAAAATTGTCAAGTGAGACATAAATTGTGATTTATACATTGTCACGTGATTTATACATTGTCCAGTGTGAATTACATTGTGATTTATACATGTTAAAGTGAGCTTTACATTGCGATTTAAACATTGTCACGTATGTATTACATTGTGATTCATACATTGTCAAGTGTGTTTTACATTGTGATTCATACATTGTCAAGTGTGTATTACATTGTGAACTATAAATTACCGCATGTGTATTACATTGTGATTTATAAATGGTCGTGTGTATATTACATTGTGATTTACACATTGTCACATGTGTATTACATTGTGATTGATACATTGTCACGTGTGTATTACATTGTGATTTATACATTTTCAATGTATGCTTTACATTGTGATTTATATATTGTCACTTGTGTATTACATTGTGATGTATACATTGTCACGTGTGAATAACATTGTGATTTATACATTTTCAAGCGAGCATTACATTGCGATTCAAACATTGTCAAGTGAGAAATATATTGTGATTTATACGTTGTCACGTGTCCATTACATTGTAATTTGTACATTGTCACGTGCGTATTATATTGTGGATTATACATTGTCGCGTGTGTATTAAATTGTGATTTATACATTGTCAAGTGTGTATTACATTGTGATGTATACATTGTCATGTATGTATTCCATTGCGATTTATACTTCGCCACGTGTGTATTACATTGTGATTTATACATTACCGCGTGTGTATTACATTGTGATTTATAAATGGTCCTGTTCCTGTGTGTATTAAATTGTGATTTATACAGTGTCGCCTGTGTATTACCATTGTCGCGTGTGTATTAGATTGTGAGTTATACATTTTCAAGTGTGTATTACATTGTGATGTATACATTGTCACGTGTGTATTACATTGTGATTTATACATTCTCAAGTGTGTATTACATTGTGATTTAAAAAAATGTCACGTGTGCGTTACATTATGATTTAGACATTGTCCCGTGTGTATTAAATTGCGAGTTATACATTGTCAAGTGTGTATTACATTCTGATGTATACATTGTCACGTGTGTATTGCATTGCGATTTATAAATGGTCGTGTGTGTATTACATTGTGATTTTTATATTGTCACGTGTTTATTACATTGTGATTTATGCATTGTCAAGTGTGTATTACATTGTGATTCGTACACTGTCAAGTGTGTATTACATTGTGATTCGTACATTGTCACGTGTGTATTACATTGTGATTTACATATTATCAAGTGTGTATTACATTGTGATTTATACATTGTTACTTGTGTATTACAAAAATTGTGATTTATACATTGTCACGTGTTTATTAAATTGTGATCTATACAGTTTCACGTATGTATAACATTGAGATTGATACATTGTCCAGTGTGAATTACTTTGTGATTTATACATTTTCAAGCGAGCATTACATTACGATTTAAACATGGTCAAGTGAGAAATATATTGTGATTTATTCATTGTCGTGTGTCCATTACATTGCGATTGATACATTGTCACGTGTGTATAACATAGTGATTTATTCATTGTCATGTAAGTATTACATTGTGATTTATGCATTGTCATGTGTGAATTACATTGTGGTTTATACATTTTCAAGCGAGCATTACATTGCGATTTAAACATTGTCAAGTGAGAAATATGTTTTGATTTATACATTGTCACGTGTCCATTACATTGCGATTTATACATAGTAACGTGTATATTACATAGTGATTTATACATTGTCATGTAAGTATTACATTGTGATTATACATTGTCAAGAGTATATTACATTGTGATTTATACATTGTCATGTAAGTATTACATAGTGATTTATACATTGTCATGTGAGTATTACATTGTGATTATACATTGTCAAGAGTATATTACATTGTGATTTATACATTGTCATGTAAGTATTATATTGTGATTGATGCATTTTCCAGTGTGATTTACATTGTGATGTATACATTGTCACGTGTATATTACACTGCGATTATACATTGTCACGTTTGTATTACTTTGTGATTTATACATTGTCAACTTTGTATTACATTGTGATTTATCTATCGTCAAGTGTGTATTAAATTGTGCTTCATACATTGTCACGTGTGTATTAAATTGTGATTCTTACATTGTCACGTGTGTATTACATTGTGATTCATACATTGTCACGTGTGTATTACATTGTGATTCATACATGGTCAAGTGTGTATTACATTGCAATTTATACCTTGTCAAGTGTGTAGTACATTGTGATTATACATTGTCAAGAGTATATTACATTGTGATTTATACATTGTCATGTAAGTATTACATTGTGATTATACATTGTCAAGAGTATATTACATTGTGATTTATACATTGTCATGTAAGTATTACATAGTGATTTATACATTGTCATGTGAGTATTACATTGTGATTATACATTGTCAAGAGTATAGTACATTGTGATTTATACATTGTCATGTAAGTGTTATATTGTGATTGATGCATTTTCCAGTGTGATTTACATTGTGATGTATACATTGTCAAGTGTATATTACATTTCGATTATACATTGTGACGTTTGTATTACTCTGTGATTTATACATTGTCAACTTTGTATTACATTGTGATTTATCTATCGTCAAGTGTGTATTAAATTGTGCTTCATACATTGTCACGTGTGTATTACATTGTGATTCATACATTGTCACGTGTGTATTACATTGTGATTCATACATTGTCACGTGTGTTTTACATTGTGATTCATACATGGTCAAGTGTGTATTACATTGCAATTTATACCTTGTCAAGTGTGTAGTACATTGTGTTTATACGTTCTAAAGTGAGCATTACTTTGCAATTTATACCTTGTCAAGTGTATAATACATTATGATTTATACATTGTCATGTGTGTAATACATTGTTATTTACACATTGTCAAGTGTGTATTAAAATATGATTTATACATTGTCACGTGTGTATATCAAAGTGAATTATACCTAGACAAGTGTTTTTTAACACTGAGATTGATTGATATATGGTCAAGTTTCTATAACATAGTGATTTTTATATTCCCAAGTATATCATGTATATGTAACTGTGTAATGTATACGTTTATAACAATTTAATTAATATAATTTCCAATGTGTAAAAAACTGTATTTTATTACACCGATGCAAATCTCACCTTGTTCCGAGCTCCTATTCGAGGAAATTTCTCGAATACAAAATAGAAGTCTGGACGCTCCAGGAAATTAACCTGCAATACATGTTGTTTTGTAAGTTTTCAAATAGAAATTTCACAACTGGTTTTCAAATTCCCAAGTCTTCAAAACAATCGTGATTCGTCCTAAGATCTGCTTGGCGGTAAAATAGACAGTATGAGTGTCAAAGATACGTTAACGTTAGCAATGTTGCTCTCTCTGTAATTCAATTTCTACGTCTTTAGCATTGGGAGAAAAGAACAATTAATAACATTAATTTACACGAACCACTGAAAGAAACAAATAATACCTAAAGGTCAGTGTACAATCGTATCCTTGCGGCTACATTCTGTTTTACAAAGATATATTTTGAACAAGTGGTACTAACATGAAACAAATATCAACCTTTTATATGGATACTTGTACTGGTAGCTAAAAAGTACAAAGGTGAGTCTTATATTAAATATGTAGTACTAGTAATATATATATACGAGTAACTGAAGGCATAGAGACCCCGAGCTAAATGTACAACTGAAGTTTCATCACATTCTAAAATAAAATGTATCCAAAAATAACCTAACCGTAATAGAGAAGGTAACTGACACAATACAATTTAAATACAATATGCCCATTATTAGGTAATATGTACTTTGTAAAAGTAAATACTTTTTTATAGATGCATACCTTTTGTTCGATTTGTAACCTTAGTTCTTCTTCTGTAACTGTACAATTGGCCATAGGTCTGCAAAGTAATAAGGTTTGATTATCACCATACAAACAGAAATCCATTGTGTATGATTCTATGAACAAGATATTTATATTAACATGTTTAACATATTGGTAAATGTATGACTGAAATATGATTGATTATTGTATTTTAATAAACATGTTAGCATGCGTACAAAAACGTGTCACACAAGTTGGATATTCATTTTCTGCGAAACGCTTTCTTGTTTCATATTGTCTCGTTCTTTACTCTATATTAAACCTATTGTAAAATCTCATTGTTGTAAAACTCAAGACAGTCCTTTCCTTGTCATGTATTTTTTAATAGTATTTAAACTTATAGTATTCGCGAAATCGATGTAAATCTGGGCTGGTGGGATGTTAGAGGGGCGATGGGGAGATGGGAAATAAGTGAAGCCAAATGATATGATTATAACAATGCACGTTGCTATCATAATTAATTAGACCTTTCCACCTTAAACATACACGCTATAGTACTTAAAGTGAATGTCTACACAATTTATTATCGGGTATGAAATTACTGTGTTACTGATGCATTAAAACACGATGTTACTTATGTATACAAACACGGTGTTACTGATGTATACAAACACGATGTTACTGATGTATACAAACACGATGTTACTTATGTATACAAACACGCTGTTACTTATGTATACAAACACGGTGTTACTTATGAATACAAACACGGTTTTACTGATGTATACAAACACGATGTTACTTATGTATACAAACACGGTGTTACTTATGTATACAAACACGGTGTAACATATGCATTCTTACACATTGATATCGTTAATACGGATGTTGAAGGCCAATAGTTGTCAGAAATGCATTTAACTTACTCTACACAAAGACAGATGTCATCCCCTTGCATGTCATTGTGAATGCCAATAACCTGAAAACAAGAAGTGGTAGGAATATTTAACCCTTAACCCGCTACATATATATAATAGATTGTTCTTACTTTGAATTAAGACCATTCCATTTATGTGAGGGGTGTTCGGGGGGAAATGACTGATCAGCAGACGGACATTGTAATCATTGATCATCCTGAAATCGTACTTAGTGGGTTAAGGGTTAAAACCAAACAACAGACTAATGTTACTATGTGTACCGCCGGAGGAAAAAAAAGGTAACTGTTTAAACTATAAATACCGTCTAAGGACCTATTTCGACCCTATTGTGGTGTTTAAAAATATAAATCACTGTTAGATAAATAATTTCATGCGAAAACGATGATATTACATTTTGAATCAGATGATAAGACCTACACTCCACGCCTTCCCCCTGCACGACACCTTCCCCCATAAAAATTGTCTATGAACTCAACATATTAAATCATCAAAGCGTGTTTTTCAATAAGTGTGTGTTGGTGTTATATTTGTTCTAAAAACAAAAAAGATTGATTATAACACTTTTGTAATTAGTAGAGCTAAATTTTCAAATTGTGGTTGTTGTTTTTATTATAAAAGTATAAAACAAAGTACCGTATAGCAATATCTTTCATGGATATCCGGTTAAGATAGAGAATTCCAGAACGAGGTATAACTGATTTTAACGAAACCGAGGCTCGAGGTTCCGATTAAACCAATTATACCGAGGGTGGAATTTTCCTACCTGAACCGGATACCCATGATTGATTCTTTTTCTTGCATACCATTTACATTCAGCGCGTTGACGTCCTCTACTACGTGTGCATGTTTATTTACACAATGACGCCAAGCAACAGCCATTTTTATATCAGCGCGGGACTTTTATCTTCTCCCATGTGTAAGATCAGGCTTTCCATCACCCATGTAAAACGTTGATAACCGTATACGGTATGCAAGCAAATATGCAATACAACAATGCTTTACAAAGGAAAAGCTATAATCATGCCTAATTGATATACCTGAGCTAATTGGTCATGTAGTATGTTAAAAAGTCAAGATTTCCATGCTTTTTCAATGACCAGGAAACGTTGAGGGAAAATGTCAACAACTATCATTTAACTTAATGATCAGTGTAAAACACATACAATTTAATCTGCATATTCTTACACAAGATATTCTACTGAATAACTTCGGCATGAGTAACATTTTTTTACGTGTTTTGTATGTGAATTTACAGGAAACTACATTCAGTTCTATGTTTTTTCTGTACTTTTATTTGTTCCAGAAAGTAACGACATAACTGAATAAATCTGTAAACGCTTCCAGACATAAAATGTCTTAAATAGCAATACCGTTTAACCCGATGTTTGAAAAACACATGAACAAACATGTTATACTACATTTTATTAAGTACTCGTAAGTCTAAATAACAAACCTTTGCATATTTTACGTTGGAACACGTTTCAATTGCTTGCAAAATTTTGCTTGGGTACACAGACTCCGAATAGTGTTTGAATATCACACATTCGGACTTCCGGCCAATATACGTCACATGACCCGTTTCGTCCATAACGCCGATATCTCTAAAAAGAAGAGTTGTAGTAAAGAAATATGTGTTTACTGTCTGATTGTTCCTATATTTTATGAAGTGAAAATACGATAAGATAATTACAATGGTGTTTATATTCATCTAAAGTATCCATTTTCATTTCATTTTAAATTATTCATAGAGAATACGATTACAAAGGTTACAGGTCTGTAAACAAATAAATATGGCTTATATGTCAGGCAAGATTAAATTGAGTCTGTGTTATCAAAGGTCGAAAACAGGATAGCGTTTGGTATATGTAGACAACATGGTATTATTATATAACAATCGAACAGGAAAAGAAGCATACAAGGACGACAGTCAAACACAAACACACACAGAAACAAACAGTAACTATTATAACGATGAATAAAAGGCGAGATATGACATCACAAAAAACGAAAGGGTTGGCAATAGGGCTACAGCCATTGAACGGTCAGTGGCATACAATTCCGCTTGGGTGTTAGACAAGGTTATAGGGTGCACCAAACTTCACTCTTACCATATTGTCATCCCAAAAAAACGGGACAGTGTAAATAAAGATATCCCGCCAGGCTACAATCTCTAACAAGCAAGGCATCATTAATACGCATAAAAAGGAAAACACATATATGATCATGTATATATATATATATATAATATATGTATATATATTAATATAAACAAAACAAAAGCCTAGATAGCCACAAAGTAAGTACTCAATGACTTGGCAAAAGACAGAGCAACAAGATAACGAACTGATTATGACATGTTTCTTACGGGGAAAACTACCCCTCTCAGTATATATTCACATTTAATCACAGTAATCTCTTATATTAAATGAAAAAAATACATACCCATAATGATACCAGCCATTTTGGTGTGGCTCCTTTGTTTTGGTTGTGAGCTCCGGTTCACCAAGATACTCCTTAAACACAGTCCAACCCCGAACACAAATTTCCCCTTGTGTTCCAATAGGGACGATCACATTCTGATTGTTGACGAGTTTTATCTAGGAAATCAGATAATTAAACGGAAACATCAACATGATCAACGTTCATGCAATAAAAGTAGATATAAAAGTCGAACAGGAAATGTAGAATTCAAGGACCACATCAACCAAAAACATTAATTGCACAGATGAACAAAAGGCAATATGGCATCACAAACACAAAATGGTTGACAATAGGGGGCTACCGCCTTGGAATGGTCAGTGGAAAATAGATAATATAAGTGTAGCATATAAATTATCATGTATATATAAATATAAGAAATAGTCTAATTGGAGGTGTGACATTGTTAGCAAGCAGTCATTCAGTCGAAACGGTCAGTGGCAAAAACGGCCGACGGGGTATCAATATAAATATAAACTGTGTTGGTTAAGACGCCAAATGTCATCGATTTAAGTATCGGATACAATTATTCCGATCACAATGACTAATATCAAGTGTTTATTAAACGAGTTGGCCAAATGATATAGCCGAGCATTATATCAGTTTTGCTAACGAGTTTAATAAATTATAATGAATGAGACCGAATGAACCTATTTATCACATAACTCACATATCGAGTTTTATTGCATTTTGCCTGTCGATTTAACACGCGAAACCGACATAAACCGTGGGCATTGGATCATAGTCATTATCGAGTTTTTTGACAGCGCATACTAGGCTTATTTACATACTTATATAACTAGTGGTATATCGAAAATATAGAAAGGTGTTTTGCCACTCCCACATCGTAAGTTATGTGATAAATATATGTACACTGTCCCGTTGACAGTGACTTTCGCCATTGATCTTTCTAAGTCGGTATATACCTATTGTCAACCCTTTTATGTTTGTGATGTCATATCTTGCCTTTTATTCATATTGTGATTATCTTTGCTTCTGTGCGTGGTTTTTGACGACTGTGGTCCTTGAATGCTACATTCCCTGTTCGACTTTTATATCTACTTTTAATGAATACAATGGACTAAAACAAAATATTTATATTCGAAAAAAATGGTATAATACGTTTTTATTTTATTAGTTATATTACAATACCGACGACAACGTCGGAGACGCTTCATTCGTCATCTCATTTTCCTACAATTATGGTGAAACATCTCCCCGTGCATGCAATCAGAACGGTTATTCATTCCGATCTTTGGAGACCGCAGAGCCCGATATTTACAGATATCGGTGAAACATTCTCAAATACTTTGGGTTTCTTACTTGAATTTCGAATAATGATTCTGAGTATTGTTTAATCATCTTTAGGATTTGTTGCATGCTTTTTAATTTACTGTTACCTGTGATACGCAGGCTTCATAACAGCTGCTCCCAGCTAAATTCCATTTTGTTTATTTCGCCCATTGTTTTCTCGTTTAGGGCAACGAGTTTTGTTGGAAACTGGGACCATACGCCGCTGGCCATAGAATGGAGTGAAAATACCACATTGAAGGTTCCATGTTCACCGACATATGCATACCATCTTTGGAATGGCTCAAATCTATGTACTATTGGCATTTAAAAGTTTGAGTTCTGCTCGACCCGGGGCTAGAGGGCGTGAACGATAGCATGCAATGTTCACTACCGTTCATAAACAGTCACAATCAAACCGAGACTGCAATATTTTTTGTTTTCGACGTTTTCCAAATTTCTCCTTTCATATTTTTTTAGTATGAACCTGCCTTTACGAACCGTTGTGTTATTATCTATTTTACATCCTGTAAATGACTTAAGCTAATGTAATGAGTTCTAAAATTATACTTTCATTGTTGCAATTTGAATACCACACTATTATGGCCGCCATGCTTAAGGGATCCGTTCTTTTTTTTTGTTTCGCATATTTTATACTATATACTGAATTTTTGGTATTTTATACTATATACGAAATTATTTACGAAATTATTGGTATTTTATACTATATACTGAATGTTTGGTATTTTATACTATATACTGAATGTTTGGTATTTTATACTTTATACTGAATGTTTGGTGTTTTATACTATATACTGAATTTTTGGTATTTTATACTTTATACTGAATGTTTGGTATTTTATACTATATACTGAATTATTGGTATGTTATACTATATACTGAATGTTTGGTATATTTTATACTATATACTGAATGTATGGTATTTTATACGATATACTGAATGTATAGTATTGTATACTATATACTGAATGTATAGTATTTTATACTGTATACTGAATGTATTTTATTTTATACTATATACTGAATGTATGGTATTTTATACTGTATACTGAATGTTTGGTATTATATACTATATACTGAATATTTGATATTTTATACTAAATACTGAATATTTGGTATTGTATACTATATACTGAATGTTTAGTATGTTATACTATATACTGAATGTATAGTATTTTATACTATATATACTGAATGTATAGTATTTTATACTATATACTGAATGTATGGCATTTTATACTATATACTGAATGTATGGTATTGTATACTTAATACTGAATGTATAGTATTTTATACTATATACTGAATGTATAGTATTTTATACTATATACTGAATGTATTTTATTTTATACTATATACTGAATGTATGGTATTTTATACTGTATACTGAATGTTTGGTATTATATACTATATACTGAATATTTGATATTTTATACTAAATACTGAATATTTGGTATTGTATACTATATACTGAATGTTTAGTATGTTATACTATATACTGAATGTATAGTATTTTATACTATATATACTGAATGTATAGTATTTTATACTATATACTGAATGTATGGCATTTTATACTATATACTGAATGTATGGTATTGTATACTATATACTGAATGTATAGTATTTTATACTATATACTGAATGTATAGTATTTTATACTATATACTGAATGTATTTTATTTTATACTATATACTGAATGTATGGTATTTTATACTGTATACTGAATGTTTGGTATTATATACTATATACTGAATATTTGATATTTTATACTAAATACTGAATATTTGGTATTGTATACTATATACTGAATGGTTAGTATGTTATACTATATACTGAATGTATAGTATTTTATACTATATATACTGAATGTATAGTATTTTATACTATATACTGAATGTATGGCATTTTATACTATATACTGAATGTATGTTATTTTATACTATATACTGAATGTTTGGTATTCTATACTATATACTGAATGTTTGATATTTTATACTAAATACTGAATATTTGGTATTTTATACTATATACTGAATATTTGGTATTTTATACTATATACTGAATGTATAGTATGTTATACTATATACTGAGTGTATGGTATTTTATACTTCTTACTGAATGTTGTTATTGTATACTATGTACTGAATGTATGGTATTTTATTATATTTACTGAATGTATGGTATTTTATACTATATACTGAATGTATTGTATTTTATACTATATACTGAATGTATGGTATTTTATACATTATACTGAAAATATGAATCGATTCTTCCGAGCAATTACAATCGCTCGATTAATATTATCTTGTATTCATGATTATTCAGGTTTTATTACCATGTGACACTCTTCTGAAAATAAACACAAAATTTAATACAATTATAAAAATAATATTAAGGGCTTATAATGTTTTTTGTTCTGCTATTTTACCCAAATATAATACCAGTCAACAAAGCAGATGCCATTTTTTAGGTTTGTATGACTTTAAGGACTCTTCTGCGACAAGGACTATCACAACCTGACTTCTATGGTGATGTGATTTATAAACTTCGTAAGATTCTAGGTCATGATCACTTTCATACTATCTTTTTTAAACTTGTTAAAGAGGTTATGACCCTATCATTTTGCAACGTACTGCATGCTTGGTGGTGGACCCTTTTACAGTTCGCCACTATGCTTTCCTCTTTAATTGTACGATGACCGGACAGGCTGTGGACCCTATGATGACGCCTACCTAAAGCCCATTGGGACGGTGGCGTTTGGTGTTTGTCCATGATCTTTCTTGTCGTGCCCTTAATGGTTTATTCTCTTACTGCTCTGGCTTCTGCAAAGTCATTGAGTACCTTCATTGTGGCTTTCTAGGCTATCGTTTTTTGTATTATATTTACACGAGCATATTTGTGTTTTACTTATATTGCCTATTGATGCTGCCTTGTTGGTTAGAGATTAGATCATGGCGGGGATTTCTTTATTTACACTGTCCTGTTTTAATGGCATGACAATAGGGTAAGTGTGAGGTTTGGTGCACCCTAGAACCGGTTTAAACCCACAGTGGCCTACATTGCCACTGACCGTTCCAAGGCGGTAGCCCAATTGTCAGCCCTTTTGTGTTTGTGATGTCGTTTGCTTTTATTATTGCTTTTGCCTTTTTGTTTGTCTGTTTGCGTGTTTGTTTCTGTGTTTTGTGGTTGACTGTCCTCCTTGAATGCTACTTTCCCTGTCCGATCTTTTTATATTTCTTTTCATTTATACTTTTTGGTTAAGCTAGGTTTTCCATTTAGCATTAAAGCGACATAATACTTAATGTCCATTTAAACAATTATCCAGCCAGTCTCTTTTTACAAATGCCTGTAAACATAAAACATGATATAAAAGTCGAACAGAAAATGTAACATTCAAGAACCACAGCCAACCAAAAACACGCATCAAATCAAAACAACAACAACAAGGATAAATAAATGGCAAGACGTGTGACATCACAAACAGACAAACATACGCAACACATTTGATGTGGCGTACAACAAAGGCATCAACAGTAATATCCTGCTAGAGCCGTTACTAATGGATAGCTCCTACAAGTTGAACACAGTTATAGGACTGTCCCGAGAATCCCTGTTTATTGAGAATCTCTATAATAAATCCATGTAATTAACTGACCCCAGAGTAATAAAATGCCCATTTTCGCATAGCAGGGCATCGATTATCTGACAGCAGATAGGCACATTTAAAATACTAGAAATAAGTTGGTGTAACAAAATGCTATCTGCAAATAGAGATAAGGCAGTGATATATACTTCTAGCATTTAATTCTGCATGGACAAAGTTTTAGCTCATTAGCTGGCATGTTAGGTGATTTATTGCAATTTTATTGACCTCATGCTCATTAGCTGGCATGTTAGGTGATTTATTGCCATTTTATTGACCTCATGCTGGGTATGCCGACCATGTAACCTGAGTCGAAACTACTACATTTTGCGGGACAGTCCTATAACTGAACAATCTAGACTACTAATGTTACGTTACCATACATATAATATGATCATTTATGCGTTATACTTATATTGCCTATTAATGCTGCGTTGTTTGTTAGAGAATATAACCTTCCGGGGATGTCTTTATTTAGATGACAATAGGGTAAGAGTGAGGGTTGATGCATCCTAGAACCTGGTTTAAACCCTCACCCGGCATGTGTTGCCAGTGACCGTTCCTAGGCGGTAGACCTGTTGTCAATTATTTTCTGTTTGTGAAGTCATTTCTTGCCTTTTATTCATTTTTTGCAGTTGTTGTGTGTTTCTGTGTGTGTTTGTGGTTGACTGTCGTCCTTGACTGCTACATTTCCTTTTCGATTTTATATCTACTGTTTAGATTATTTAGTAAATCTTCATTGTTTTGATTGTTTCAAACGAATTTACCTCACAATGTGCAAAAGGGTATCCGACTGAATTTAACTTTTGATCTTCTGTAGACCAGACGGAAGATGTTGCTAAACCAGCAATTGCTTCGGTAGATCCATATACTGTCTGAAGAAGAAACATAACAACTTCAGAACTATTCTATAAAAGAATGTATTCTATAAAAATAATAAAACGATATAAAACGTAATTAGGATCTAGTTAATAACGGTTTTACAAGAAAAACGTTTGCTGTTATGTACATGATGTAGCTAGCAGTAGTTATTTGAGAATATATATAAAATTGCACTAGGATTTACATAGATAAGTTGTCAAATGCAACGTTTTGACCAGTCCAGTCCACGGTTGCGATTGCCTTACATGGACGTGTTTTCCTAAAATGTCTTTCACGCAAGGTTAACGTGAAAAAAAACACTCACAAAATCATGAATTCACGTAAAGAATGGTTGTTGCTTTTTAATTGAATTGATAATATGATATGATGTTAGACGAAATTTAATTCAATTATTGTAATTCTGGTAAATTTTGTTCACACAATTTGCTTAAAAGAAACTTAAACGTTTGTCACTGAAGTTATTTTACAATTTTAAAAACGTACAGGCTGTATTTTCATGAAAATTGATTTCAATGTTTTAAACTGTAGCAAAATGACACAATCACGTGAAAACTATTTTATTTAAGAAATGCGTCAGTTTTGTTTTTTGGTTAAAACATACTTTATTCACTAAAGGTGTAGTCCTTTTACACCTTACTCTTTACAGATTTAAATATTTTGAATTGCACCATGTGCAAAGAAATTGATTCAGAAGGGATTCAAATGCAAACTAGAAGCTTTATGAATCTGTCTTCTAGAAGGCAATAGTTTTATAGTAAAGGGGATCAACGAAAACAAAAAATAAATAGAAAAAGCAGTAGATTCGGTTTTCTTGAGTGTGTTTGTAAGAGGTAATCCTTCACGCCCCTAACGCCTTCATCTTTGACGTCATAGTGACTGGGCACAACTACTGAGCACAGAACAAATGTTGTGACGAGTATATGTGTTACTTTCCACTTATTTTTATGTTAATTTCATTTGAACAACATGCTATTTACATATGTGCCACATTTGTAAATGATACATATGTGTCACATATTTACCACATTTATTAGTCATGTTAAAATATTACACCTTTGCCAGATATGGAAAGTATATATTATATGTATTTCATATAAAAATACCATACATAAAACATATAGCATTTATATACATTTGGTAGAATATTGTATAAAATAGTAAAACAACCTATTTTAATGTTATTTAGTAAAATGTTGTTTCATATGTATTACACATGTGTTACTTTCATATGAAATACATATGTGGAATACATATGTGGTACGTATGTAAAACATATGAATTTCATGCCCAGGTATTTTTCCTGTGTAGTTGAAATTTTGGTTTTCGTTATTTTGGAAATAATTATTACACATATGTATTGTGACTTACTGTCATGTCCGGAAAATGTTCGAGAAGCCTTGTCTTGTTTTCTGTGCTAACTATTTGACTCAGTAAGTTACCTATAAAATTAATATAAAACATTATGATTATTTTATCATTTCATCGACTTACCAAGTACGATTATAGGCTTAGGAAATGAGTATCTGTGGAGATTTACACGAGCGTACGTATATAAGCCGCCGAATATTTCATCATAAAAGTTCCATAAGCATGACACACAAGCCTATTTTATTATTATATAGGTTTATATGTAAATCCCCTCTTCAGGTTATTGCCTGTAGTTATCGACTGAATGTCCTTCAAAAAACATCTTATGTCAAAGACTTACAGATAGACGGAAATTGACTATAGGTTTATATGTAAATCCCCTCTTCAGGTTATTGCCTGTAGTTATCGACTGAATTTCCTTCAAAAAATATCTTATGTCAAAGACTTACAGATAGACGGAGATTGACTTTTACACACAAACATAGTACAATGCTTACTGATTTAGTATAACTATAACGCAAAGGTCAAAGAAGAGTACAATTTACAGTACACAGGCAACCAATCTGAGACTCGTATTTAGGCAAAATATGCAAAATCAAAAATGAATAATATAAAGAATATGTGCATTAGAGGTAAATTATGAGAACCACACACATACAAGTGTAGGTACCTTGTCAACCTCTCTAGAACGATTTTGGGCAAAAGGAGACTACACGACTATCAAAATCTTTCATGGGTATCCGGTGAGGATCGGACATTTCAACAGGATATAATTGTTAAAACAATTATACCTCGTGTTGGAATTTCCCAATCTGAACCGGATACCCATGACCAGATATTGGTTGGTGGTTGGATTAGGAATGCAAGGATGCGATGCTCGACTGAGCGATTCTTTGTGTCTTTCCGAACAAATTGAAAATTATTTGACGCAGTAACAGCATACTTCTCCATGATCTTGCAGATTAACACCAACATGAGAAAAACATGCTTGTTTAGCTTTTAGACTTATTACGCAATATTTATTTGGTCAGTCATGCATTAGGCCGAACAGTGCTTGCATGCTGCTCCAAAGGGCATATCAGATTGTTAATAAACAAACAGTAATTGTATGTTTACTACATGTGTACCTTGATTTATACAACCGATATTTAGATCATAGCCAAAAATATATTGTGGTAAATCAATGGCATACATCGGATAATTTAGTGTGGCAGATTGATTCGGACCATGTTCTCCCACAATGCACTCAAGTGTAAACAAAGCAAGATTTTTAAATAAAAAGGAGCATAACAGTACCTCCTCGAAGACTTGATATGTCATACTTCCCAAGGCTTGGCGAGTTAATTGCGAGAATGAATTCAAACGGTAATCCACAATGCCATGTTATTCTGAAATAATAGCTATATTTAAAAGCAACTGTTTTTATTATTGACGTCTTACTTTTACAAAATATATTACCATGTATATCAAAGGTGCTAAATATCTTACGTATTGTGTTAATGATATTCAATAAAAGTGCAGTTGCCTTGCTAAGAGTTCACATTTGTTATATATCAGGTTGATAGCCTATAATGTTAAATATTTGATCTTCAAAGCTAATCAAGCCTTTAGTAGTTTTCCATTTTAGTTAACATGTGTTTGATTAGTGCTGTGTGGCGGCGGTATAAAATCGCCGCGACTGCAGATAATTACTATCTGCTCCTTTGAGATCATCAAACCCAATCTTTGTAGCTTTAAAGTAGATAACCGCTTAATCTGGTGCTAGGTAGCGTGACAGGTTTTGCGCAGGTATTACCTCTCACGAACATACTTAATAAACTGGGTCTACTACGCCTCTATCTTGTTTGTGTTCGTTTCGTTCAAAGATCTCCTTTTCAGTACATATATATTTGGTTCGTTAGCAGATCTACAAATCAAAATAAGACCACATAGTATTGACCTGTATGTCCACGACATTGAAGTTAGTTGTAATCAATTGATATTGTGTACAAAACACTTTGTTTCACATGTTTTATATTAAAACACTGATAACGTATTCAGTCGTAAATCAAGAATACTAACTTTTCCTTTTCTATGAATTCAAGAAATATATCTGCTTTGTCTATATAAGGCGTAATATTCGATGGTGTCATGACTCCCACAACCTTGTTGTAAACAACACGCACTGTCTGTAGTGGACAGCTAACGTCATCATTCACTGGACACATCTGGGATATGACCTCATTCTGTATAATTAGGAAAAAAAATCAAATAGTAATTAATACATGCATATGTTAAACATCATTTTCCAAAGCGGTTAGGGGTTATAAATCAAACAAACTGTACAGGTTCCCGAGGTTGGATGCCTGACACACAGTATCCTGTTCTCGAGGTACCTATAATCTCGAGGTAAATTTTATTTTACGCAGTTTTCCGAGACTATGAAGCTCATTAAAAGACGATCAGCCCGTGTTTACAATCAAAAGGTTGATTTGCTATTTGATATTAAAATTTGGAATAAAATTAAGTTATTATTTATTTAAGTCATTCATACCTATTTGATCAATTGTTCCCTAAAAGTAGACAGGAAAAGTAGCATTCAAGGACGACAGTCAACCACAAACACACACAGAAAACAAAAAAAACATTACAGATGAATACAAGGCAAAATAAGACATCACAAACACAAAAGGATTGACAATAAAGCTACCGCCTTAGAACGGTCAGTGGCCCAAAAAAGGGGGAAGGAGTTGAACCAAGTTATAGGGTGCACCAAACCTCACCCGTACCCTACTAGTATTGTCATCCCAAAAAACGGGACTGTGTAAATAAGGATATCCCAGCCAGGTTATATTCTCTAACACACAAGGCAGCATTAATAGGCAATATAACTAAAACACATAAATGATTATGTAAATATAATATAAAACACAAAAGCCTAGAAAGCCACAAAGTAAGTATCCAATGACTTGTTACTATTAAAAATAGAACATCAGTGCTCGCTGAAGAGCTCGTTGAGAAAATAATCTCTGAAAGTCAATTTGGGTCATATGAGTTAACTAATATTAATTGAAATATCAAATAAAAACGAATATATATATTGCTTTAAAACATCACTGAATGTAAACAAAATAAACCATGGAATCAAAGTTAAGTCTTCATTTTTTTCGTATACTATCATATCCTATAGAGTTTATAGGTGAAATAACCTTTTATTTGGAAAGTATTGCCCGGATTTTTTTTTATTTAATATATATGTATAAACGTTTATGTGAGATACTTTTATAGAATAAGATATTTTGACATATCAAACATTTGATTCAATGTGTGCAGAAAACAGTTTCGTTTTGACAAACAAAAAAACAGACGCGAGACAGTATAATAGTATGTGTGTAATAGATACCTTACTGCAAAAAATAGGGTTGTGATGTCATTAGCCTCTTTTACTGGAGTAATTCTTTAACTGATCTAACTTTGACTGACACATTACATTTTCAACTTTTGAAATTGAAAAACTGCGAACTTTATTGGCAATTTTGCTGTTTTGTTGAAATGGAGTATCACTAGAGAAAAAGTGAGACAGGTAAGACGCGGGGATACTCATATTTAGTCTCAACTCATTGGTTTAAGAATTTCGGATCGGATATGAAATTCAAAATATCAAACTCACACTTGATACTTCCGTTAAATATATACGAAAAACATCAATACCTGTAACACAAAACTTGGGTTTGCTCATTGTCGAAACTGACCGAGATCATAGTGAAACACACATTTAATAAATACTAAAGAGCGGATTTCAAGTCAAATTTGGTGATAATCATGTCAAGAATTGTCTTTATTCTTTCGACATTTTCTGCGGGTTATGAAGCTTGCATGTGTATCGAGTCAAGAGTGATGCCAAGGAATATAATAGTTGTGTCTGGTCCTAAAGTTTTTGAAGGGTGAATTGGTATATTCAAAGTTCCAAAAACATTGGTCAACAGAGCCATATTTCTAAGTCAGTTTTAAAGATGGAGAACAACTGATAGAAAGTCGTCGTGTAAGAATATCAAATTTGGGATCTCGTAGTTATGTGTGGCTATCCAGTGGATAGCTTCAGATAGGGGTTTGAATATCTTTGGGTTACTTCGTGAACCGAAAAATAATCTTTTAAATAAGTAGAATTTGTTGTTCCATGATATTCCGTGATATTGCCACAAAGTCCGGCCTAATAGGGATCAACTTAAAAGCATCTACCATGTCTGTTTTGCACAACATGGCTCCCTGTCCGCACATTTTGATTGTGTTTATCGCATCGCTCCCCCCACCCACCCCCACCCCCCCCTTTTTTTTACTTAAAGCTACACAATCTCTATATAAATCGATTTCTCCTTTGTAGGCGTGTCTTTATTTGTAACTTCATGTTCGCCAGCTAATGTCGAAATCGGGTATTTAAAGGAGCAAATATAGCGCAGGAAATCATTTACTGTATAGACATCAATCAGTGCACTTCATACACAGGTAAAAGTATTTTTACAGAAAAAAAGTTAGCCTCTTTCGGGGCTCGAACACACGACCTTCTGATTTCTAGTCAGGTGCTCTATCCACTGAACTATAACCATACTTGAGAAAATAGTATACCAACTACCATTTATTATGAGGCAAATTGAACGCATCTAAAGATGGATCCATAAAACATATATAGTCCATCTTGTCGCACGTGTAAATTAACATTGCCTAGTGTAATACTGTATGTTATCAATATGAAACTAATACTTCACCTCAAAACAACGATATCTCGACTTATTATTTAGCGCTTGATGCGATTGTGTGTGCGCGTTAGTTATTATGTAATGCCTATTTAGTGTTAAGCATGCTATACATAGCAATCTAGTGGTTCAGCGTACATCCTTCAAAACTTAATAGTGCAAGGTTGTGGTTCAAATCCCGTTCCGGGCAACTAGTTGTTTTATCACA
Organism: Cyrtodaria siliqua; assembly: GCA_037043455.1. Lineage (NCBI taxonomy): Eukaryota > Metazoa > Mollusca > Bivalvia > Adapedonta > Hiatellidae > Cyrtodaria > Cyrtodaria siliqua. The sequence goes on along the minus strand of JAWPHD010013500.1, from coordinate 44,901 downwards.
CATATTCTGAAGCCGTATATTTATCGATGTTACCTGTACGGAGGCTAAATACAAATATGAAATTTTACGCATCGATTTCTGCCTTATATACCTACTTTTGGAGTGTTTGTCGATTTGAAACAGTACTTCACACGTGACTCATTCATAATCATGAGTTATTACCAGTTAAAATAGGGACTGTGCAGCTTTAAGTAATCGTAATTTGAAGTTCTGCTAGTTTTCAATACTAGTAATCAAGGCCAATACCTCTAAAATATACGAAATATACGAATCTGTTAACAATATGCTCGTAGACAAAGAAAGTTAAATGTACACACGGCACTCTTGGTTTGTTTAAAACTCGCGGCGTCTCGTTAGTTTTCTACATAACTTGTTGATTGCTATCATTAATATTAATTAAAATAGTTCAAACAAAGGTGTGTTTACATATTACTAAAATTGACTATATTGCACCAATAATATAATTATTTAACATTTGGTAGAATAACGAAGATAAATTGTAAACTCAAATTATTTATTCAATTTATGCAAACAACTTTAAAGTGAAAATGATACTTGATTAATAAATCCACATGTTAATGTCAATTAAAGAAACCAATTCGTCAAATAACGGGAAAATTACAATAAAAAAACTGATTCTCAAAACTCTATCCAGGTGATCAGGTCACATAATAGTGTATATGTGCTGAGTAAAAGTATAGGTTTATTCACAAGTTCCTATGATACCTATGATGTGATTGAATGCGTAAACTGAATTATGAGTTGGTAACTCTTAATTCCATGATACAGTTTTAGGGTTTGGCCTGGCTGGTGGAAGCCTATTATACTTTGTCTATAGAGTTTGGAATCTCAAATATGTAAGTTATAATATATACCTTGTCGTCAGTAGGTTTCGAAACGGTGTACATATGTTGTAAACTTTGTCTGTTGATGGCGGGATAGGGACTTTAATACAACATTCGCCGTGTTTTCCTTTGTTATCTATTACATAGTTTATTAAAATTACTTGTTGCATGTTTGTGACATTATTGACAAAAAATATACTATGTCAAACTGCCTCATTTAATTGGAATAACAATAAGATAAGAGCGTTGTTTTCCCTATTGTTAACTCGTTTGTGTCAGACTCTTTTCTTCCTATTAATATTGTATTTGTTGTTTGTTTTGATGCGTGTTTTGGTTGACTGTGCTCTGTGAAAGCTACGTGTTCTTTTCGACTTTTATATCTACATTTGGTGCACCCTAAAACCTGGTTAAAACGTCAGATGAATATTTGCCACTGAACATTCTAATACGATAAGCCTATTGCCAACCATTTATGTTTGTGGTCTCACATAATTCGCTTCTATTTTTCATTTAAGTGTTCTTTGTTTATATGCGCATTTTCATGTGTTTTACTTATATTGCCTATTAATGCTGCCTTGTTTGTTAGAGACTATAACCTGGAGGGGATATCTGGCGGGGATATCTTTATTTACACCGTTCCGTTTATTGGGATGACAACAGGGGTAAGCGTGAGGCTTTGTACCTCGTTTAAACCCGCAGCGGCCCTCTCCTTTGGTCATTGACCGTTCCAAGGCGGTAGCCCTATTGTCAACCCTTTTGTGTTTGTGATGTCTTATTTTGCCTTTTATTCATCTTTAAAGTTGTTCTTTGTTTCTGTGTGTGTTTGTGGTTGACTGCCGCCCTTGAATGCTACTTTTCCTGTTCTATTTTTATATCTACTTTGGTTGACTGTGTTCTGTACATACCTTCACTCTGTTGCATCCTTATGATATCCTATACAAATATGCCATGTCAGTTTAAAATGGTATGACAAACTTCTTACTTACACCAGTATATGGTGCGAGCCTATCATGAGTAAACTTTGCACAGTTCACTAGGAAGTGGTGAGTAACGCAGGTTGATTTACTATGACCACTTGTAGACCCCTGAAAATGATACAAAGTATACAAATAATAAGTCTTCTTTTCAAAAAATGGATTTATCTAATCTAATTACGTGCAATTGTTTTATTTTTTACTGTTTATCAGTCTAATATGTTCATTGTTTTTCTTTTTACAACGGAGGATCATAAAGCACACGAACAAATAATATCTCTTTTATTTCAATGGTTTTTCTTAAAACTAAAATCCAAAAATAATTATTCTGTATTCAGTTAGTAAATCTTTATCTTTACTACGTATGTTATTCAGCACTTGAAGAAATTGCTTACGATACCGTAGGTAAACGTCAATGGGGGCAATGCTTTTTCTATAAAGGAAAAAGTTTTCTCTAATCTCTACTACTCTGCAATGTTTAAATACTTGCAAATTCATTCCCGATTAGGAATTTATGAAAGCTGGTTCGCTTTTCCATCGATTATAACGGTGCATAAAGTTATTGATATTTGTCTTAAAAAGACAAAATAGAAATAAGTATTTTATGGAAACTCGAATACACAGTTCTTTGCAAAAACATCATAAATAAACAGATTAAAACTCATGAATATGTTTTTTGAACTGTTTAAAATAAATAGTGTATTCATCCGTCGGTTTCGTATACACTGAAGTAAATAACTCTGTAATAAGACTATTTTGATAGTTTGTTCGTTCCTCATTACTCATTCATAAAAGAAAACACACGCATGACTCTCACGCGAAGTATTTCATCACAAGTGAAAGAAAAACAATTGAATAATATCTGGTTACTCATTTGATTAAACATGCGCAAACACATTTGTCTTCCGTGTGAATGGTTAACAGGCCATATTTCAATATTATGATTAATCTAATTGCGCGCAGAATCACTGTTATACTATAAGTCTCTACACATGTTCACCAACACGTTAAGAAGGATATACTGCCAAATCGCGAGAGCATTCAGTAGCATTTTGCTACATAGGTTAATTCTACTAGCCAAACCCCCGCGTCGTGAAAAAATATATTACACGTATACATTGTGTTTTTCAATATCGGTATGTAGAATCAAAGTCAAAAACGCAATTATTAAACATTAACTTAAACATTCAATCCCTACCTTATTTATTTTAAATATTTTAGGCCGATAATATTAAAATTGAAGCTGATTTGTTTAAGAATGCAGTACTGCAAAGTTTGTCAATATATTAGTATCTTACACTTGAACTAAAGATGATTGCTGTGTCGTTAATTCCCACATTGTTTCTTGCTTCTCGAAGGTCGTCATCGGTGATGCACATACCACCAGAAATAAATTCTTCATACTGCATGCAATCACTAAAAAAAGACGTTTTATCAGATGAAGATTTAAGTTGATGTCACCTGAGTGCTAGCGCACATAATGAGTTCGGTATGGTTCCAATATGTATTTGATATCATTTCTGTGTGTATTAGAAATGCTTTCGATATGTTTAATATGCTTCAAGACTGTATTTGATTACTTTCAATGTACGTTTAATGTACTTCTCGAATGTATTAGTGCATTTGATATAATTCAAACATGTTTATTTTGCGTTTGATTTGCTTCCGGTATGCATTTGATGTAATTCCAATATGTTTAAAATGGGTTTGCCATTCTTCCAATATACATTAGATGTAATTCCAATATGTTTAAATGTGTTTTGCTTTTCTTCCAATATGCATTTGATATAATTCCAATATGCATTAAATGTGTTTGCTATTCTTCCAGTGTGCGTTTTTATAAGTTTGATATGATTTCGCTTTGTTTTTAATATGCTTTCAATATGTGTTTTAAATGCTTCCTTTTAATTTTGATATAATTCATATAAATTATAAAATTATGTGTTCCATGCTTTAAATGTGTATTACAAATGCTTTCCCAAATTGAATATATGTTTGAAATGCTCTCTTTATATCTTCGATATGCTGTAATATGTGTTTGAAAAAAGCCCAATGTATGTTTGAAATGCTTCCTTTATATATTCGATATGCCTCCAATATGTGCTTTTTATATGCTTTCAATATGTGTTTGAAATGATTCCTTATATGTTTGAAATCTTCAATATGCCTCCAATATGTTTATTTGACATGTTTATTGTATGTGTTTAACGTGCTTCCTTATAGGTTTGACATGATTTTAATATATTTGGATATGCTTCCTGTGTGTGTTTGACATGCGCCAAGTATGTGTGGAATGCATTGTTTATATATTCATTATGCCTCCAATATGTGTTTTATATTATTGCAATGTATCTTCGTCTTCCTTTCAGTATTAGTTTCATATGATTTCAATGTTTTATAAGCGTAAATATATAGTAAGGTGTTGTAATATTGCTAACTATATGGAAACAGTTTGCGATAAATAAGGATAATAAAATGTGTATAATTAGCAGTCTGTTGTTATTTCCCTTTCCTGAAATTATTTATCTTGGAAAAGGCAATGATGATATTACAACCTATCATTTGAAGCTATATCACTTAAAGACCGTGTGAAATGAGTTGCCTTTGCAAAATATATATCAGGATTTGCGTGTTTGTCTTTTATGTTTATTTTTTGATTTTCTGGAGGAATACTATGTATACTTGTTAAATACAAGAAAGAAAATACTAGTAGTAAAAAACAAAAATTCATATCGTACATATCGTCTAAGTGTGTATTTACTTCAACCAACATGAGCTTCTTGGCATTTCTGGAATGAAGAAAATGAATACATAAAACAAGGTGAAGTGCGTTATATATAACCTCAGTGATTAATTGTTGAGGAATAGAACTCCCTGCAAATAAGTTACATTTAAAAATAACTGTTTTAAAAAGAAAAAGGCTATGTTGTGCTAAAATTCGCATAAAGCCTTCGCGATTTTCAAAAAAATAAACAAACACAATAGAAAGATAAACAATCGTAAATAGAGCACCATAATTAAATAAAAATACTAACTGTATATGTAAAAGTATAGTTTTTATAACTGTATATGTAAACGTATGGTTTCCATGTTCAACAATTCTGCAGTTTGTTTAGGTTCTACGGTTTATGTTTTAAGGTAAGTATGGATTATTTTTCATTACAACAACCGCAATTTCATCAACATATCCTTTTATATTAACACAGTTATATTATAATTACTTACGTTTCAGATGAACGCAGTTCTGCATATTCCTTTACTGTTTGTATACATTCATGCTTGTAACCTTTACCAATACATATGATGGCTGGAGAACGCTACATATAAACAAAGTTTTCATTTAAACGGAATGAAAGCCTGTTTAAATAGAAGCTATATTTTTAAAAAAAGGTATTGTTAAAAAGAAACATTGTAACATGTGATGTACGTATATACTCGTATTACATTCGCTTTGTTTTCGTTTTCGTTTCCTTTCTTGGTATTGTTTACTTTTTTTTACGGTTTTAAACGACGGTTATAAATGGCAAATACATTCCATGAATCAGGTCTTATATTTCCAGTATATTCCCGTCGCTATGGTTTGAAAAACAACTACCGTCCGCCTTGTTTAAAATGAAGTTTATTTGAAATTAAATGCTAATTAGTTTCAACAGAAAATGCATGTAAATATATATGCGAGACTATCAAATGCAAAACTATATCATGTATATTGGAAATTGCTTAAAGATTCACTAAAATTTGGGACATATTTTAAAGCAGTCAATAATCCCGAGGTTAGATTTTACCAGGCCGACGAGATATTCTTACTTTTAATGAATACTACCTAGACGAAGAATTACAGCTTATGTTTGAAGAGCTCGATATCGGAATAACTTTGATAGAAATTAGTAAAGCAATCAAACAATTACGATCAACTACAAGTAATGGGCCAGACATATTTTTAAACGATTGTTTATACACGGAACTGATAACCTTACAATGTACTTCCATAAATTGTTTAATTGTTGGTTACAATATGGATACTTTTCGAAAAAAGGCGTGAAATATTCATAGTTCCCATCCCGACAAGTGGCGATAATGACGACCCATCTAACTATAGAGGAATAACTTTATTAAGCACATTAAGAAAAAAATTCAAGCGCGTTTTAAATAACAGGTTAGATAATTGGGCAGAGTCGTATTTTGTTTAGATAGAGGCACAAGCCGGTTTTCGCAAAGGAATGAACATAGTAGACAATATATTTGTACTAAACGGTTTGATAAGTCATCGTCTACATAATGATGAAAAGCTATTTTGTGCATTTGTCGATTTCAAAAAAGCATTTGACTTTGTTGTCCGAGACATTATGTGGTATAAATTAATAAAATATGGAGTAAGGGGAAATATCTTAAATGTAATCAAATCAATGTATAAGAATGTCAAATCTGGAATATAGAACTTAAACACACTAAGGGATAGTTTTTCATGTAGTTTAGGAGTCAGACAAGGTAAGGTTATCTCCTTTTTTTAAGTATTTATTTGAATGATATAGAAGACATATTTTAGATCAAATGGTTTTGAAGGTATCGATATAGGAACCACTATGATTATGCTTGCTTGCTTTGTTGGTTAGAAAATAGTTCATGGCGTGGATTTCTTGGTTTACACTGTCCCGTTTTAGCGGGATGACAGTAGGGTAAGTGTGAGGTTTGGAGCACCCTAGAACCTGGTTTAAACCCCCAGCGGCCATTTTTTCCACTGACCGTTCCAAGGCGGTAGCCCTATTGTCAACCCTTTTTGTGTGTGTGACGCCATATGCCTTTATTCTTTATTAACATTGCCATTCATGTTTGTCTTTTACCGTGTGTTTGGGTTTACTGTGTTCTGTGAAAGCTGCATTTTCTGTTCGACTTTTATACTTATTTTTATACGCAGATATAATTTTGTTCATCAAAATATGAAGAGGGTCTTCAGGATTCCATAAATGTTTTAGCAGATTATTGTGATGAAAATTGACGGTGAATTTAGATAAAACTAAGGTAATGATTTTCAAAATGGGAGGAAAGCTAACTCAAAGCTTCATTTTCATTACATAGATGGTGAACTGGAAATAGTAAGTTTAAGTAAATAAATTAAAATATTAAGGATTGCTTTTTACCTCGGGTGCTTCATATATAACGAAAATGATAAAATGTTAGCGGGCAAAGCCGTAAAGACTATTTTTAAGATGAACACATATTTGTATAAATATACCGATTTGCCTCCTAAACATACTCTTGATCTTTACGATAAATTGATTTTGCCCATTCTTAATTATTCATCAGAAGTTTGGGGATTTAATAAAGGTTTGCAAATAGAAAGGACTTTTTCAAGCTTTTGTAAACGATTAAAAGGGGTTAAGATATCGGCTCAAAATAGTTTAGTGTACGGAGACATAGGTAGATGTAGCCTTGAGACTTATCGGTTACTATTATAAGATATTGGTTAACAATTGTTACGAGCTTAGAAACAAAATATATTAATCACGTGCTTGGAAGCCTTAAACTCAGTGCTGAGACTAATCCAAGAAAAAACATTGGGTTTCTCAAGTAACGTTACTATTGTTTAAATTAGGTTTCTACGATATCTGGCTTGCTCAAGGGGTGGGCAATATTCAGTTATTTCTTAATCAGATGAAACTAAGAATTAAAGATGTATGGCTGCAAGGTTTTAACAGTGATTTACAAAACTCAAGCAGAGCTTTATTTTATAGAAATATATTTGGTTTTGGTTTTAATAAATACTTAAATGTAGTAGACATACGCAAATACGGAATGGCCCTGTCTCGCTTATTAAGAATTTCTTCGCAAAGGCTGGCAGTAGGATCAGGAAGATGGCGAAAACCCATCTGTGTACCATTTGATCAACGAAAATGCACATTTTGTCAAGTCTTAGAAGACGAGTACCATTTTGTCATCGAATGTCAAGCTTATCAGGAGTTGCGTACTAACTATATCAAAATGTTTGGGAACATCCAAATAAAAAGCTACTGAGATTAGAAATCTAGCAATCTATGTATAAACATCATTTGAAAAACGATACACAATGCTTAGAGTGTAAAAAAGAGTATGATAATGGACCTTTGGAGACTGCCGAGCACGACACATAATACGTTATGTTTTGCATAATAATCAATACTTCTATATGATATAAGTTAAACATATATGCCAGTCACTCCGTCTCTTCCTGGCACAAGTGTGTGTTACGTATATTTTCTTAAAATGACAGTGTGACTCAAAAAATAACACAAAATTACCTTTCAATAATACTAGTATATAATACCGTTTGTTATTATAACTACATGTATGTACCTGAATAGACTGTTATTTATATAAATCATGATATATACTATTGAATGCCATCTTACCATGCCACAATTGTATCATTCATGTACTTATTGATGCTATGCACTGGACTATTGTTATGGTTATTGCATAATAAGTAATCTTCTGCTTCCATATATCATTTTGACTCACTTTAAATGCTGAATAGTTAATATGTGAGTAATTTTGCGGTCATAGGTCATAGTATATGTATTGTGTTTACTTACATCACATACGCAACTTTTTGTGTCTTGGTCATAAGGTTCATCGAAATTAGGCTGAAATATAAAATATAATGGTCGTCTTTCCAATATGTCGACAGCAGTAAGGAAATATGTTCATTAAGATCTTCAGTGTTGTAAATATACCACTTGAACATATACACATTTCAAACATTGAGTGATTATAAGTCATAAGTAATTATTATGTATATATGCGTCACATTGGCATAAAGTTGTGTTGTTTTTCAACGTATGATTTAACTCATTAGCGAATACATAAGTTACATATAAATGTAATGATTACACGTCGAATACTTACATAAAGGAAAACCATACCCAGCTGTGTTGAAGCGAAGAAGAGAACAAAATATTCTATATCTATCACCCCTAGAATTGCCACAATATCGCCTCTCTTCAAACCACATCCCAGAAAAGCTTTTGAAACGTTGTCCGCCTAAAGCAAAATACCAGGTACATTATAGATAACACATATATTTGGGGAAGGATAAGTATATAATACATGTTTAGATAATTAGTGTGTGCTTTGCTTGGATACCATTCAAGCGTCTGTGAATTAAAGACATTTATCATGTCTTTTGAATTTCCGTAAAATATCATCTGTTATACAAACAAAGTAGTGATCAGCTTTGCTTGCATCAGCAAACTAGAATGCCACGGTCTATATGCTGATCGTATTCCAAATGTTTGATTTGCCCAACACCAAGATCAATCCCAAGAGATATTCGTTCATAATATAATTAATATTTAATTTAATTAATGTCTTTAACAGTGGGGGATGCGTGTCGTAGCGGACATCGGTTGGGACCTATATTTTGTTTAAGTAGGTCACAGCAACGCAAGATTTGCACATTACGCCTAATGCATATGAGGAACATTCTGGTAAAGTTTGGAGAACATCCTGGAAGAAATAAGTAAGATACGCATGTCGTAACGGAAACAACACTTGACCTATATCTTGTCGAAAGTAGGTCAAAGCTACCCGAAATTGTGCATATGCCGTTCGATTCATATAAGGAACATTGTGATGACATTTTGGTGAAAATCCTACATTACAGAAGGAAGATACGCGTGACGTAGCGGAGACCGGACGTGACCTATATTTCGTCTAAAGTAGGGCTAAGCGACCCTAAATTCTGCACATGGTGTTAGATGAATGTAAGGAACATTCAGGTGAAGTTTGGTGAAAATTTTGCAAGAAAGAAGCAAGATAATACATAAATGTGTTTTGTACGTCCTAAGTTGATTTTATACAGTCTGTTTAGTTATTGTTCTCTAGTATGGCCTTAATTTGAAACATATACGCCTCTGTTCTTTTTCAGTTAAAAAGCATGAACTTGCTGCTATTTAAGGTACTTGCCATGACATAAGAACAGTTAAGATAGCAGTGTAAGAATTTAAACATTTTGGAAGACAGAAACTTAGTCCAGTTGCAAGATCGTCGTTCAAATATGTCTTGAAGAACAAACGGTTCAGATGAATGCTAGATTCGTCGTCGTTACCTACATTTCGTCTAAAGGTCACCGCGACTAGAAATTCTATACATGATGTAAGATGCATATAAGGAAAATGTTGTTGAAATTTCGTGAACACTCTGCGAAATGGAAGAAAGATACGCATGTCGTAGCAGAGTCCGGACGTAACCTATATTTCATCGAAAATAGCTCACACCGACCCAAAAATGTGCACATAATGTCAGATGCATATAAGGTACATTCTGGCAGAGTTTGTTGAAAGTCCTGCAGGAAAAAAGCAAGATACGCATGACGTTTCTGAGACCTGACGTGCAAGATCGTCGTCCAACATATGTCTTGAAGAACAAACGCTTCTGATGAATTATAATACAGCAAATAGCTAATGTTCATTTAATTAAAGTTTTCGAACAATTACCTTTTGCTTGAGCTCATCAAGCGATATTGACTCTCCAAACTCCGAGGTTCTAAAACCACGTGGTTTGGGCTTTCGAGTGCCGCATCTTCCAAAACATCACCTATAGTGGCACCACTTAACGGTTCTGTACACGCCCCATGAAAGTAACTGATGTTTAAAGGCTCTGCTGCCGGTTTACAGTCCCTTTATTAATGGACGCATAACAGTTTACTAAGTTTCTTGATTACAATAAAGCTACACGTTTCTTAGCAACGATGAGTACACATACAAACTTAAACATACTTTACTTTAAGGACATATTTCGAGCCTATTGTATTTGGGGGGTGGAATTTCGATAAGTAACTGTAAATCACTGTTAGCCATGCAATTTCCTGAGAACATTGTGATATTCAATTGTGATTCAGATTGGGAGGCCCACCCAATAAAGCCTTTTCTGTGTGCAGTAAAATATAAACACAAAACAGAAAGTTGTTCATTGAATGCATTGCTATCATTCTTGTTCTAGAAACAAAAAAGAAATATGATACAAGTTTTGTATTTAAACTAGCTAAATTATGAATAAGCTTTTCTAAATTACAAAGTTGTGTTAAGTTTTTCTTACATAAGACAATATTTAATATAGCAATGTAACACAAAGAAAGAACTACAAGCGGGCCTCAATTTATATACCTGAGCTGATCTGTCATGGAGCAAGCAGTCAGTAAATAAACAAGATTTCCATGCTGTTTCAATGACCAAGTAGCGATGGAAAATATAAGGAAATATGTCCTTAAACTAAAATATATTGTATTGCTTTTCTTATATATACAAGCAAAAGGTTTGGCCCACATGCTCTTCCAACATTAATAAGGGCAATATAATTAACATCAAATATTCAAATATTCAAATACATTTTTCGGTGAACAAAAGAAAAAAAAACAGAAATCATTCCCTAGTGCATATCGTTATGGAATACAATACTTGAACACATACAAAATGCAGACTCACCCCCTTTCTGCTTTTAAAACTCTTATTACAAATCAATACTTTAATCCGCCTAAAATACCTATTTTCTATTTTTTTGAATGTCGAAGATATTCTGTATTTCATGCACGGATAAAAAACAAATGCAGCAACCTGAAGTATCATTTGTTTATAAACAAAATCAAAGAAAACGCAAGCTGTGAGAAGCGTTGGCATGAAAAGGAGGACGCCGAACATTATTTTATGTCCGTTTTATTTAAATGAATGATTTTACCTTTTTATGCTACCCGTCCGTTTCACACGCTTAGTGTTCGTGTATTTTCATTTGAAAAAGATAGTTATACTGATACGATAATAGCACTATTTTTAATCATGTTCAACTATACATTAAAGATTCTAATCGATTTGATAACGACTAAAGACTATATAATTATTCTATTATGACCCCGCTCGAGGCAGGACCCTACAACCATAGCATCATTCATTTCTTTCTGTTTAACCTTTCTTGGGAACTTTATTCTATTAACTCCTCTGCTTTTTTTTAATTGTAACCAGCTTTAACCTTATAAGTAATTGCATTTTCTTCTGTCTTCTAATGGTAACCACCCACATTCTGTATATACATTAAGACTATACGTTGATTGTGTTAATCCAATGACGATGCGATCTGGTTCATGTTGATGTGACTATGTCTTATTGTTCAAAGCCATTACATGACGTTTGATTTAAGGTGACAACAAATTCTCTGTGTGTGTATGTGTGCGTGCGTGCGTGTGCGCGAGCGAGCATGCGTGCGCATTCTGCTTTCCCTCACATTCCAATAGAAAAATCAGTAAGCAATGTTATTGTGTAATCCAATTAATTCAAACTGTTTATAGTAAGTATACTTATGGTATTAATATATATGTATAGGTAATGAGCTTCATAAGAAACAAACATAAACTGATCATTAAAAAAACTAACCGTATCGAATGCTTCACTACCCGGTTGTTCTCCATTTCTTCTGTCACGACACAGTGGATCTCATTCACGGGGTAAACGATTATTTGTTTAACAACATATTTGGTTAAGGAGTCGTGCTACTATTAAATATGATGCAAGTGTATTGTGATATTTGAAAACACACGTGAGAGTATGCAGCTAGCAATACTTTTATCAACTTTATACTGGAATGTTCAGACGCTTCTAAAGAAATATAAAAAGGAGGACAGTCAACCACAAAACTCAGAAACAAACACGCAAACAGACAAACAAGAAGGCAAAAGTAATAATACATGCAAACGACATCACAAACACAAAAGTGTTGACAATAGGGCTACCGCCTTGGAACGGTCAGTGGCAAAGTAGGCCACGGGGTGTTTAAACCGGTTCTAGGGTGCACCAAACCTCACACTTATACTACTGTCATCCCAATAAAACAGGACAGTGTTAATAAAGAAATCCACATTAGTTTAAGTCATAAAAAGAAATATTTAAAATTTGTCTTAAGCAATAAAGATGCTATTCAAAAGGGTTGTGGCTGTAAGCCTGCAGCTGTGAAATTTAATATACAGACTGAGAACATCATTGACAAATTTCTGTTAAGGCCTCTAACAAGCTGATTAGGTCCTCTGTATGTCCCCACTTGGAATTCATTAGAAAATCACGTGAAATGACACAAACTTACATGTTAAGAGCCGTGGTGAAATTTATTTAAGAAACTCGTGTAACCATTATAAGAAGCTCACATGATTTTAAATAAGAAGTTATATTAAATGTAAAAAGATGTAAATATAATTTGTAACTTAAAATATATATGTAGCGGAATGCTTGACTTACACTTCAACTATAAAGATTTGTCAACACAAAGTGTACCCAGACACCTTAATATCTAAACACATGATAACGAGAAGGGCTTGCATACATGAACTTACTCACAAGATTACATTAAGATGGTTATATTTACATATAATTGATAAGAATGTATAGTGATGTTTCAACCATGATCTACTCTGCATCGATGAAGACATGTATATCTCATGTGCCAGCAGTATGATCTTTTGTTAAAGAAACTTACACGCCACACACACAATGGCAAAATTACACTACGAAACAGTTTATTAAAACTTTATCCATCTGTTCTGGTCATATAATAATGTATATGTACCGATTAAATGTATCTGTTCACGGTCTCTTAAAATACCAGTGATGGAATATGCGTAGAATGAATTATGAGTTGGTAACTCTTAATTCGATGCTCCAGATTTGGGGTATGGCCCGGCTGGTTAAAGCCGTTTAAAGTGCGTCTATTGAGTATGTGCGGAGAGTTTGAATTTGGACAAAGTATGAATATTTTCGTTATCGTCCGTGGAAAAAAGCAGGAATTGGGAAAAGGTAGGAATATTTTGGTTCTGGTTGTTAATTATAATACTGACGGCAAGAGCCTTCATTAATGTTGAATGAAACTGTGGATCACATCTTTTGCTTGCATATAAAAGAAAAACAATAAAGTATGTTTAAAGTGCAAGTATACGTGTGATGCAGCGTGTGTTTATCTCCTCATTTCCTACCAAATGTACATATATATCGACTATGTATTAAATATCATTCAAATATGCAAATGGCATTACTAGCAATACCATGAACTGGTCATTTTTTAACAAATTGTCCGCGAAGATGATTGTTGTTAGTACTGCAGAAGAAATAGGACAATTTTATATTACATATGTATATACCTTATTAATATATTTGTATATAGGCCAATTTCTAAAATATATTTATATGGAATACCCAATTTTTTTTTTTTTTATTGTCTTAGACATAATGTTTTTCCTTATTTAAAATAATATAAATCCGCTTCAAATTATTTTGTCAATAATTAAGTTCATGTTAATTATTTACCAAACCAAACTATGATTTGTTAATATTTTATCAATTTATCACAGACGGATAAAACAAATAAGTATATGAAATTAAAATAAATAAGTTTGAAAACACTATCTTCATTTTCAAATCCCAACAGTAATTCGTACTTTGCGCAAAACATTCTCAAATTGCGCAGACACTTGATGAATATTTCATATCGATTAAACTCTTGCACAATTCCGGAATAGTCCACCGCAATTCCGGAATCTTCGGACATTTTAAGAATTATTACTTTGTACAGAGCAGTTCCGAAATCTTCCATATTCTCAAATTGCGTATAACATATATACTTCGTCGTCAGTAGGTTTAGAAACTTGTGGCGGGATAGCTACTTTAATGATTTATACAACTTAGTAATAATGGCTGAATGTATACTGAAAACATATAAAAATAGGATTTTAATGAATTACTTACTGAATCATTACGTGGTCCCACCTTAATTCCATTAAGCGATTGGAAAGTTTATAAGGATTTTATAACGTATATTTAAACTGTAAAAGATGTTTAAAAACATTTTTTACTGAAAAAATGCGATAACCTGTTTAAAACTACTGTTACATGTTTTAATTGTGCAATATGCAAACTTTTTAAGCCGAAATTAAGGTTTCATTTCATACCCCAGCCAACCCCAGCCAACCCCGTTTTCGCTTCTTGGAGAATTATTTTAAGAATTGTGCAGATGTCTCGTCTGCACTCGCTGGATAAATGGACTATTTTATGGACCAGTTTATTTCACATAAAAAAACAAAACAATTTTGAGTAAAACTGTACCAAACTTTTCCAAACTTTTCGAATATAAAGCGCACAATCTCTGCCATATTAATATTCTTTCTAATATTACGTTCACATCAATAGTGTTGACTTACTGTCATGTACTATATGGTTGACATTGCTCGTGACTAAAATGCGTACATCGTTGAAAAATTCACTTGACCATACCTCATCTATTTTGGATTTTTTGGATCAAAGATGGCTGACCAATAGTCGTTAAAACAGAAAAGACCATCGATGATTCAGACATCTTTTGCCTAATTTATTATTTATTAATCTTGTATATCATGATAATGTTATGTAAAGGCTTTGCTACACTTTCACTTCTCAAGCTACAAGATAATTCACTTTAATAACCAGACAGTAACAGTAGCATTTACATCATGTGGGTACATAGAAAGCAATTGTTGGGGTCACGTTTCTTATAGTACACATGCCGTGCATGATAATAGATGGTTCTGCTTGAAGGACTCACACCACTATTATCTCCCTTGAATACTCCTGGCCTACATATGAAGGAGGTAGATAAAAAAAAACAAGTTCGCTTTTCTACATTTTACAGGATACATTGATTTATCTTTACCAGGTTCTAAATCTACAGCATTTTAGGAAGAGATCCCAGAAAAATGCATGTTGATATAAGATTTCTAGCTAATTCTGCCTCATTTTACACATCATGGGTCTAATCTCCACGGGGTTGTATTTTTGTCTAAATTTTGATAGGTGTCACGCAAACATGAAATTAAAAAAAGTTCAATCTGGTAAATATTCGTTAAAAGTTAATAGCATGCAGATATTGGATCAATGAAGAATTTAAGCATAAATACATGTTGCAAAATCTTTTTTTATCTCTATGCCACGAACAAAAACATTACAATGGGACCCTATGGAAAATTAATTGTGGTGTGAGACGTTAACGTCGTGAATAGATGGCCCGAATGCAAGTGTCAGTAGATTGATTTATGTGTTGGTATGTTATACACGGAACAGTCATAGTATACACTATCCAACCAAAGTTAGATTGATCTGGTGCAGTAAGTGATAAACCTGACCAAAACGAAAAGTTTTACCGCTACAATACAAAATTAATTGAACAATTACCGAAGGGTCAAAGTCACACGAAGAACTGCTATTTTCTTTTGAGTGTACTTTCGAAGATACAAATAAGACTCAAACAAGATGCAAAAGTCGAACAATACAATTTAGCATTCACAAAAACGCAGTCATACAATAACGCGTATTCAAAACAAACAACAATTACTTGATAAATAAGTATTTAGAGTAAATCTCTGGACACCAAGATCATAAAATGGATAAAAATAGATGTACCTGTATGCACAGTCAGTGGACAAAGATTCCGTTTTCAACCAGGATTGAGTGGTCAACAAATCGCACTCGTATCATATACACGATCCCGATTTATTGGAATGACACATTCCAATTTATTGGAATGACACATTCCAATAAATCGGGATCGTGTACGATGTACGTTCAAAAAGTAAATTTTAATGCTATTTTGCAAATAAAATTAAACAAAAATGATAAATGGGTGATTCGAGTATGTGTCGTGAGGTGTAGCGATGTCCATATAGTGGTTTTTTTTTTTTTTTTTTTTTTTTTTGTGTCAAACTTGGAAACAGAACAAAATTCCACGTTGCCATTTTTGGCTAAGAATATGGGTTTGGAAGAACAGTCGTCTTTCCTTCTTACAAATATTCCGTACCGTAGACTTGTTTTATACAATAGACAGATGTTGCTCTGGCGCATTCCAGTAGCTGGTCGACGTTTCCTGTAGTAAGATGTTGTTTAATTTCAGAATGTGTGTAGAATAAACCAGTGATCGTACCAAGCTCTCGTGGAACTGCGATCTGAGCCGCAGGATATTGAATGGTGAAGACAACTGTATACATAACCTGTTTCGCTCTTTGTGTTCGTTTGAAAATGCATGGCCTCCGTTCGTATTTTTTTAGCATATTGTATGACTGATATTTCACTGTGGTTAAAAATAGTGAATCCATGGTATATATTCTGTTACTTTGTCTGGTGGTATTTTGTGTACATTGTTAAAGGTATGTATAAATGTCGGACAGGAAGTGTAGCTTACAAAGAACATATTCAATTTAAAAAGCATTCAAAGCAAGCACAACTACTACACACAAAAGGAAAGCCATAGGTTTTTATTGTTTTAGTAATACAATTAATAACAGTGTTTGAATATAATGGATTCATCGACGTTTTATCCAACAATTTCGCTATCTACATCCAGGCTGACAATATAAAATGCAATTATAATTCATCGACATTTTATCCAACAATTTCGCCATCTACAGCCAGGCTGAAAATATAAAATGCAATCATAATTCCTAATAATTCAGACTAGGATGTTGTTTATAATGCGTGTTATAACGTTGGTTCTTTATTCAAGTTTACTTGAAATAGTTTAATAAAACTATGCATATTCATAATGTGTTCTCATAAAACCGAAAAATAAATATAATTATGTGCAGAAAAATTAAAGCGAAGTAACAATGTTAACACTTCCGTTATAACAAAACGCTGAAAAAGGTTACTAGAAAATGAGATATTTCAGATATTCCGAACTTTGACCAATAATATTTTCTTTTTATATCATTATGTACTTATTTATCTTGTGTTTAAAAGTCTTAAATTACTGGTTTCTGCAGAGTTCTACCGAAATTTGTTTATTTGTATAATGGTTTACGTCATTTTCAACAAATGTAAGTTTATATGTGACTGTCGATTCTTTTGTGGTGGAGGCAGATCACCCACTTCTCCTGGATAGAATCAGTACTGTACACCTCACGCCATCCTTAAGATTCGACACTTCCTCACTTACAAGCCAAGCTCCCAGTGGGATTCGAACCCGCAGCGGTGAAAAGCGAAGTGTACACTTATTATTGAATATTGTTACATTTGTTTTTATATCTCTTAAACAAGTACAAAACACCAAAAACGTTCTATAACATACTTACTCTATTTCACAGATAAAGTTGTGTTGCGTCTCACACCAGCCGTCATCCCAGAACCCCGAGTTTCCGTATATCGCCATGCAATCCTGGTGGTGCGAACTGTGATGGTCGTTGTTGTTGGGCTCACCTGATTTCCAGTGAGTATACTGAAACAAATTTGGTTGTTTCAAAACAATACCTGCATAGTTAAATCCTGGAAACCATGATATATCGTGACGCAAAATGAACTATGTGTTCGCACACAATCCACTATTACTTGTCAGCTACAAACCCAACTTCTCAAAACGTGGAAGATTAGTTAACGAATACAATACAGTTATCATTAACATAATATTTTATATCAGCACTATAACACAAGACCGGTCTTATCAACCGAAGTTGATACAAACATCCTCTCTTTCAACAGTTTCTTACAATATGAAGCATGTTTGAAGGTGACAACTACATATTATTGAAGTGTACCCGCAATTAAAATAAAAATGAACAATATTACATCGAACCTATTAACACATTTTTTACTGAATACATTCTGAATACATATACAACTCATACAGTTTTAGTGAAGAATATGAAGATTTGTTTGTATTGTGATTTAAGTCATGTTCAACACATGTAACGTTATATATGACGGTCGATTTTTTTATGGTGGAGATAGACCACCCATTTTTCCTTGGTAGAACCAGTGCTGTACACCTCCCGCCATCCGTAAAAATCGACAAGTACAATGTATATGTAGAACCCAGTAGTCACAGACTTTGCATTGTATTATGGCAAGCCAACGTTGTTTTTTTTCGTCAATTTCCGATATAGGAATTACAATTTCCGATATCGGAATTACAATTTCCGATATCGGAATTACAATTGCCGATTTTGGAAATACAATTACCGTTAACGATATCGGAATTACAATTGGGGTGAAGGGGCCATCTGACTTGCTATTTTATATAGAATTGTTTTATCGATTTCGCTCTCAGTAGACGCTCAGTTTTACAACAATTTCTCGGCGGGAAAATCTCCGAAACGAGTATGTCGCAAGTTGAGATACATAGGCGCGCTACTTACATAGGAAAGCTTGTGTTGTAAAATTTCAACCCAAATAAACGTATTGGTCAGATGTATACAGAACATCATCCAGATGACGAAGCAACTAATCACAATACACCAATAACCGATTATAATAATAAACCAATGATATATCCTATTCGGATCAACGGCGGTAAAAACTAATCATTTCAATTTTTTCCATACTTTGTGCCATGGCTACGCTATTTACCGCCCTATTTTCGATATCGGAAATACAATTCCCGTTAACGGAATATACATTTTCGATATCGGAAATGCAATTTGCGATATCGGAAATAAGATTTTATTTTCGATATCGAAATTGCATATTTTCGATCTCGGTAGTGTTAATTTTCGATATCGGAAAATGCATTTCCGTAAACGGGAATTATATTTCCGTTAAAGGGAATTGTATTCCTGATATAGGAAATTACCGATTAAAAACCACTTTGGCTTGCCATATTGTATGTGTGTATTGCATAGTTATATGGGAGAATTTTAAGATTGCATTTTGAGACACTGATGCTAAATGTGATTTTTTGTGAGATTTTGGTTTTAAAATGTGATTGTTATTTGAGACGGTGGTGATACATGTAATTGTATATGAGTCAAAAGCGGTAACATGTTATGGAATGTTTAAATAGTGTATCGTATAACCGTATTTATCAAGCAAGGAGTATTTAACCATAATAAAAGGACGTTTACTTTATCAGGCAGGTGACCTTTGCTTTATCATGATAGTAAGCAAAGCGGAATATATCGGCTTGGTTACAATCGTACCGTTATACAGTAACATGTTATGGTGGCGTATCATTCAGTCGTAACATTCTGTTTTAACTATTAAACTAGAACAAAACATACAGCAAATAGGTTTACTATTATTCCTATCAAGCCTGGCACAAACACTATTTGAAAAATTGCCATTATTATAATTCACTTATTATAATACTCTCTACATGTGTTGATGAAAGAACGACGGGAATCGAAATGTTTTTTTTGCGATATTGCGCCTTAGGAATAAAATACTTACTGTGCAATTAGGGTGCCTAGACATTGAATATGAAACGAGTTTTTTTTTATTACTGTCTGTATGTTTTCATAACTGAATGGACTTAGAATGAAAAAAGACGCTCCTGGACGCTTCGCATAGCCAACAATTCATTTTGAACCCACATGTTTACATTGTAAACATTTTGACAGCAGAAAGCCAAAATAGCGGACGGAACATTCCATTTTTCTAGAGTATGGGAGTTATAACAATATTTGACCAATAGAAGTGTAAATAACAA
The DNA here is from genome assembly GCA_037043455.1 of Cyrtodaria siliqua. Classification (NCBI taxonomy): domain Eukaryota; kingdom Metazoa; phylum Mollusca; class Bivalvia; order Adapedonta; family Hiatellidae; genus Cyrtodaria; species Cyrtodaria siliqua. The sequence goes on along the minus strand of JAWPHD010013500.1, from coordinate 24,632 downwards.
AATATAAACACTAGATTTATACTGTTTCTTTACCTTTTATTTTTATTATTGATAATAATGGTTTTCATTTCAAAATAAAAGCAAAGAACGATCGATTGTTGGAGGTTCTGGCCATTGAACAACAACACCATGCTGCATAGCCTACGTATTATTTGGTGCATCCAAACCCTAGAAACAATCATGCGCAGACGACACAAATCTAACAACATAACGCCGCCATGTTTTTGTATTTTTACAATGTAACCATGGGGTGCTACAGCAAGATTGAAAACATATCCAGGAGAGTATATGTTCATTTTATCTAACCATATCAGGTATGAAAACATATTTCAAGTAGTAAACAAAAAATATATCGATTCATATTCTAGGCACCCTGAAATGCACGGTATACACATCACTCACTTGTACAGGCTCAACTGTCTTTGCCCAGTACCACTCACCCTCGGAAACAGCGTCTGTGCCACCCATCCAGTAGTAGTGATCCGGATCGGTGGAAGCACCTATTAAATGCATATCAGATTAAAGCACCTTACATCGGTTAACATCTTTAAATTGCAAATATTTTACGTTAAAGTGTCGCCAAGGTAAATCGATGTAAATCGATGTATTTCTTTAGTTTAAACTAATATATTTTACATCGATTGTAACTAAAGCTCTATGAACTTATTTGAATCACTCTCTATATATTTCTGGGTAGAACCAGTACTACGCAAATTCAGATAAAGAGTCTTGCTCAGGGACACAACGCATACGGCATTGGTGGCTAGCGAACCCACTACTTTTCGATCCTGGGTCCAACGCTCTACCACTAGAATTGTTGAAAAACGATATACAGTATTTCAAATATGATAATGACCTGGACACGGCCTTTTCCAGGAGTATATGCGGCACAAAATGAATTGTCAGGAAATACCAATACACATGCCATATAAATTAACATTTCATAATTGTAAACAATTAAATTTGGTTAAATGAATGCCTTGGTTTTTATCAATGTTTTGACAATTATTATTTTGTAAGGCAAATCTCACTAACACAAACGCAATTTGGTTCTTTATCAAATCAAATATGGCGACCTCCATGAACTATTTTGTGTGACTTCTAGTTTGATTACAGATTTAAAACTTTAACATTGTTTTAAAATATCTTTACGAAACAACTTTTGGGGTTTGCTTTATTATTATTCTATGACAACATTGTAGACTATTGGTGAACACAAACGAAGTAATAAAACTAGATTATGTCCTACTGCCAATATTTTTTAGCTGTCCGGTGATGAAATTCTGCTCGGCGTCAGATTCGATAGTTATTAAATGCGCCCCATACGCTTCACAGTATACCTGTATGTACAGGAAGAAATAGAAGTGCAACAAAAGTATAATGCAGCCAGGATAATAACAACGTCTAACCGCCAAATAAAAGATAGTCAACACCTTTTTAACCTGAATCCTATATAGAAAATATACACTAATTAACTGTAAAACAAAAGAAAGAAAGTCTAAACTGATATTAAATACAATTTGGGATTGATTATAATGGTACGAGAAAATCTTCTACATTTTATGTTTAAATTTTCAGTTAAATTTCCTCACAGTCTCTATGAATATTGGTATCATTCATTTGACAAGATATACGTATCTTAACTGAAGCGTAAGTTTAGATAGAAGACCATCTAAATCGTCTTAATTGAAACCCAGAGAGGAAATGCTCACGCATGGTTGTTTGTTGTATTAGGTATGAAGTTAATATTGAGCACATTTAGGGAGTTGTAATTAATGATAATAATTGATGACTACTTACAAGTGACTCGGGCCAGTTGGCCAAGATGTGTGATATCATGTAGCACGAGCTATCGTGACGCACCGAGCCATTTGGACAATGGTCGAAATATGGTAATTCTTGACGACGCTCTGTTTAACATATATGAAGACAAAAGTTGAGTTAAAGTGTGATGTATTGTGATATAAGATACTAACTTTCATAAATATGCAACGCTAATACTTCAAATTGCAGATCACTGTCGCTTACTTACTTCTTCAATGGAAATTTGCTGCGCACATTGTTCTTTGTGTGATGCAAGTTCAGAGTTGTATTTTCAATGTAACAATAAGTATAAAACTCGAACAGGAAATACAGCTATCACAAAACACAGTAAACCCCAAATCACGTAAAACGACAAACATGAATGGCAATGTTAATAAGGAATAAAGGCATATGACGTAACAAACACCGTGGCAAGAAAGGTTGCCAATAGGGCTACCGCCTTGGAACGGTCAGTGGCAAAAAAGGCCGCTGAGGGTTGGGGTGGTGGGGGTTAATCAAGGTTCTAGAGTGCAACAAACCTCACACTTACCCTACTGTCATTCCAATAAAACGGTACAGTGTTAATAAAGAATCCCTGCCATGAACTGTTCTCTAACCAACAAGGCAGCATTAATAGGTAATATAAGTAAAACACGAAGATGCTCGTGTATATATAAATACAAAAATCAATAGCCTAGAAAGTCACAAAGAAGGTACTCAATGACTTAGAAGAAGCTAGAGTAACAGGAGTATAAACCATTGAGGGCACGATATTTAAGGCATGCATATTTAAGTACAAATAAAGTAGATCAAATTAAAAGAATGGTAATTAGCATATCCTTAGAATCTTCAACTTTATAAACATGAAATGTGCATATTCGTTTAGTTAACATATGGTTTATTGTTGTCAAATAATCAATATGGCCGTGGTTCTACACATATGATACTTAAGGCTATATAGGAATAAGTGTCAAAACGCCATCTCCACTTGTTAGTGAATACATTTAAGTGACAATTGGCCGCATTTAAAATGATACGCATGATACGTACGACATGGCTTTCTTTAACTTTCTTTATGCATTCTTGAAATACTTTCGTAATGCTAATTGCTACTTATCAATAGAGAAAAATCACACCGAATCTGATGATTTTATTTGTTGTTAATTATGTTATTAAACATCATCGGAACATTTAACATCTCTTTAGAACAGACTGCGTTAAAACCAATGAGCGGATCAAACGGCAATAACCACAACGATAATAAATAAGTACGCAATAACTCACCTCTGTTCCCTTCTCTGAAACCTACCATTCTTGCCTTATCCAGATAGTCGATCAACGCGTCGCGTACGGACTGTTCTCTAGGAACAGACGCTACAACGCAAATACACACCACGATATGCAAAATGTTCATTATTTTCTGTCTGTATGTATACGTATTATTTCAGAAAAACTTGGCTTTTCAAAACTTTGTGATCCTCTACTTAATATAAGTCTTATCTTGAGGGTGTGTATATGTGTATTCCGAAGGTTTATTATCTCAATGTCAATCCGTAAATGTTAATTTAAAGTTGACATTTAAACTGTGCATTTAACACCATATAAGCGACAAACCTTTATCAGGGCTGAAGGGGCTAATTCCTTATGATCAGATATAGGTAAAATACCGTCTGTTTTTAATTACTCTTCGTTGACTGTTTGCCTTTAATCAAGATAGATCTCATAATGGTGTTTCAAAGAAATGTTTATCATCATTCAGATTAATTTTCATTGTAGCAACCAAAAACCTGTTTCGATAATGTCCTATGAAGTGTTTTTTTTTTTTATGGTTTCTTTATTAGATATCGCAGACGTTTGAACAACATATAAAGTGATTTTTTCCATAAGGTGTTCCCTAGTTTCAAACGTTTCCGTTTGAGATTTGAGAACACGTATGTACCATTATGGCGACAAACTGTTTAGTCACGTAAGATTAATAGCTCCTGATTATTATTTTTTAACAGTGGCTAGCTGGAGTAATTTGTCATTGTTTCAGGAAGATTTGCATTGTCGCGTTGGGACAGTCACATCTTCTAGGTCTGGAAACGCGCACAACGTTATAAAGACGTAGTTTTATCGTCAATTCATGTTAATGTTAATGTTAGTTTTGTGACCGTACACCAATAGAAATTCCAACAACCTGGCGGGATTTTTTTTTACCATATCTAATAAAGGTAAATATTTAAAAGAAAAGATACGCTCTACAAACATCATCGCAATTCCACACTTTATAATTGTCATTAGAGGCGTTTGTAAAGAAAGCCCTGACAGTATTACAAACAAGAACAGTAGGCCCTTCTCTAGCACATGTCTTCCGTACAAGCTGAATCAGTTTATCTTTGGTCAGTTATGTGGTTAAGTGGTGTATAGAGTGGAAACATAAGTAAAACTATCAATTGCTTCCAATAAAGAAACAAACACGGAGGCGTTATCAATTATTCCAATTATAAATAATAATTATAAATCTCCTGACAAATGTATGTAGGCATTTTTATCTAAAATGAGACCACTATTTTATAGTAATTAAAGTCAATTTGATAACAAATATTTGATCTGCCAGCAACTCCCCCCAAAAAACGGCTTTGTTAATCTAGTACAACCTGGCACCTCAGCTATCAATAAGAAGATAGAGAAAGGCGAGAACATGTCAATGATACTCCAACACGTCAAATAACTTTTCTTAACGCGGAATTAGAATTCGCAAATGTTATCAACCACGGTTGATGATTTCGGTATATTTTTGTTTTATATATGTTCAGTGCATTTTCTGCCTAAAATAAACTGCACACCAAGACGTCCTGAATGTCCAAGAAAAGAATAGATGTGTCGAGTCTCACCCTAGAACCGGTTTAAACCCCCAGTGGATTACTTTGCCACTGATTGTTCCAAGGCAGTAGCCCTATTGTCAACCCTTTTGTGTTTGTGATGTCGTTTGCATTGAATATTACTTTTGCCTTCTTGTTTGTCTGTTTGTGTGTTTGTTTCTGCGCTTTGTGGTTGACTGTCCTCTTTGAATGCTACTTACCCTGACCGATATTTTTATATTTCTCCATTGTTTGTGGTTGTTCATGAAAAGTATGAAAGGAGTAATTTGCTTTAGGTAGATGTGTGCATTAATAACCTGCAACGGATGGTTTGGCAATAAACTTGCAACCTTTTTTTTAAAAAAAAGTCATAGGCGTAGGAACAAGCGCAGTCCCCGTAATAAAATTTGACCGGAAAAGTGTGTTTGGGTGAGGGGAGCGGAGGTCAAAGCATGTTGAGAATAAAAAGAAACGAAACTTACTTTGAGTATGTGTTGATTAATACTAAACTAATGGATGCTTACAAGTTCAAAGTAACATGACAATGCTATGTAATTGTTTTGTTCATTTCAAGATCATAATAACTTCAGATAATGAGATGAAACTGCTCAAAATCAAGTGGTGGGTCTAAATTGTAAGGTCAATGTATGTCTATAACATGTTTTCATTTTTAGTTCAGTGGTCTTTGAAGTTGAGCTCGCTATGAGGTAATGCATTCGTCAGGCTACATTAACAAGTGTCAAACACACACAAATCTACAATTTGAATTCCGTCATATCCCATATGCCTCATGAAACCTTTCCTCCGTACTTTACCCATTTATCACGGAGACGCTGCACTTTTGATAACCACTTGCATCAATAACAAATATTTTCATAAAAGAGCGTGATGTCCGTCCCTGATGGATTATTGAACTGTCAAAATTATAGTTTATAGTTCGTGAAACGTGTTTGTATTAATTCAATAGTCGTATGATATGTAATGAGAAATTAAGCGGATTTATAAACATGATAAAAGGACTATATTTAGATAAGTACGTTTGCCTTAGGCGAAGTAATCAAACCGATCGATGCGTGTGTATTAATATAATTATGTGTGTGTGTAATTCTAAGGATTATTGTCCATCTACCATTTGAGCCCCCTCCCCCCCCCCCTTCTCCAAAAAAAACCCCACCACCCTTTGAAGAATCCCTCGTTGACTCGACCTTTTGTGTGGACTTTTAATTATAATACATTATCGAGGATCAAATTCAAAAGACAAACGAAAAGGCAAAAGTAATAAAAAATGCAAACGACATCACAAACACAAAAGGGTTGACAATAGGGCTACCGACTTGGAACGGTCAGTGGCAAAGTAGGCCACTAGGGGTTTAAACTGGTTCTAGGGTGCACCAAACCTCACACTTACCCTACTGTCATCCCATTAAAACAGGACAGTGTAAATAATGAAATCCCCGCCATGATCTAATCTCTAACCAACAAGGCAGCATCAATAGGCAATATATGTAAAACACAAATATGCTCGTGTAAATATAATACAAAAAAACAATAGCCTAGAAAGCCACAATGAAGGTACTCAATGACTTGGCAGAAGCCAGAGCAGTAAGAGAATACACCATTAAGGGCACGACAAGAAAGATCATGGACAATCATCAAACGCCACCGTCCCAATGGGCTTTAGGTAGGCGTCATCATAGGGTCCACAGCCTGTCCGGTCATCGTACAATTAAAGAGGAAAGCATAGTGGCGAACTGTAAAAGGGTCCACCACCAAGCATGCAGTACGTTGCAAAATGATAGGGTCATAACCACTTTTGATAAACTTTTTTTAACAAGTTTAACAAAGATAGTATGAAAGTGATCATGACCCAAGAATCTTACGAAGTTTATAAATCACATCACCATAGAAGTCAGGTTGTGATAGTGCTTGCCGCAGAGGAGTCCTTAAATTACATTTATATTTGGAAAGAAGATCAGGGTTACGATAATAAAATTTTGCAAAAGGTTTTACGAAGTTTATGGTAACGGTAACCCTGATTGAGCAACGTTTTAGTTATACAAAGATTATGAATATTAAAGTCCTCAACTCGAGCACAAGCTCATAAGAAGTTGCTCGGGGAACATACCCATCCAAGTGGGGATAATTAACAATATCAAAATTAAAATCATCTTTCTTGTCATAGATTTTGCTAATTATTTTACCATTTTCAATCGAGAGATCTTAATCAAGAAAAGAAGCGTTATTATCAGATAATTTTTTTTATTAAGCCGAAGTTCTTTAGGATAAATATTATCAACCATAGTTGGAAAAGTAAGGGTTGTCAATGTTCAGTATGTCATCCAGATACCGAGAGGTGTCATTAAAAGCTTCACTTACATCTGCCTGGGTATCTGGTGAAAGACTCAACATGAAATCTCTTTCATAGCAAAAATAAAAACAAATCTGCGACAAGTGGTGCACAGTTCGTACCCATAGGGATACCAACAATTTGTCTATAAACGGTGGGTACCATACCTGACGAAAATATTATCTAATAGGAAGATGAGTGCTTCACAAACTTCATAGCAAGTCCACGTAGTATAATTGTCTAAACAGCCGTTAGTAAAAAAACGCTTTTAATATTATTACATGCCAAAAATGTAGTATTTTCTCTAGCGAATGTTTTTTGAATAAGAGAAATTAGCTTGTGATGAGGTAAGGTTGTATATAGTGTAGAGAAGTCATAAGTGTTTATTGATGAAACTTGACCTTTATTGAAAATTGTATCCAGAACGTCTCCTGAATTTTTTTATAGACAAAATATATTAATCCAAGAGTTTTTCATAAGTTTTATCACAATATAGTTTAACGTGATCTTTAACGGCAGTAAGACAAGAAGTTAAAAGTTTGGAGATGTTTGTTGTGGTGCAGGCACCTAAATTAGAAATAAAGCGAGCCTTATACGGATTTTTATGTATTTAGGAATCCAGTACATGGTAGGCAGTTTATTTTGCTTATCGTTTACACCAGCCTTGAAAGTAGTGCACCGAGTGATATGTGCGGAAACAACACCATCCTCAGTAAAATTAAATGGAGTATACGAATTGGTGTTGCCGAGTTCCAGTCGACCCATATACTACAAAGCAACGGTTCTGTACCTTTGTGTTTGCATTGGTGTCTTTACGTTATTAAATAGGAATTGGGTAGCTTTAAGGAGTTCCAATAGCTCAATAGATAAAACGCAGGACTGTAAATCAGAATGTCGGGTATTTGAATCCCGAGAGAGGCAACCCTGCATTTGTCTCGCAAATTATTGTGCCTACCTGTGTAAAAGTACGATGTGCACCAATAGATGTATATAAAGCAAATGATGTCCTGTGGTAAATTTGATTGCTTCAATACCCGAATTTACCATGAGTTGGTGAAAATAACAAATAAGGACACGGGGCTACACAGAGACATGTTATTAAAGTATATGGTATGTAGTTTTAAGCAGGGTTAAGAGCGGATCTAAACATAATCATGTTTTATTAAATGTAACAGAATTACAAGAAATGTCACGTTGAGTAAGACAACTGCTTCGCCAGTGTTTTATCCAACGATTTCACCATTTACAACCAGACTGAAAAAGTAAAATGCCTTTTATTAGTATTCCTATTGTATAAAGATTCAAAACACGGTTTTCTTTAAATGTTTAATACATTTCATAGTGAATTTCGTATTGCTGTACCTACCATACATGATTCAACATCTACAAAGATATCCAACCAATACACAGTAACAGTGTATACATATATAAACCTCATTGTTTCCTAAATGTATGCCTTATTCTTTTCAGTTTGACAGTATATCGGGCAACTGTGCTAACTCTTGTTTGCACATTACATCCCATTTTTAATAATTTGACACAGTTTTGCAAATACCCTTCTCCTGCATTTCACAACCTACTTTAACAAAATTGTTATCCTATTATATTAGTCATTTTGCAGATACAGTTTTGTTTGAAAGCGTTATTTTTAGAGAAGCTCTCGGATGAAGAATAGGTATACGTTTTCGTCATGTCGCAGGCATATTTGAAACAAGTTGTGAATAAATTGTAATTTCTTAGAATTCTAAAAGTGTTTACAATTACTGCAAAACTGATTGTCTGTTCATAGAAGTTTTTATCACACACATGACTATAATTACGTCGTTTTTTGAATATACGATACGACATAGACAGCTAGTCATATCAATCAGGATTTAGTTTTAAAAAATTAAACACATTCAATTACTGTAATAAATAAGTTAGAAGCAAAATTTCTAATGAACAGTTGTTTTATTTTTAAACCATTAAATGTATTTATTTTTAAAACATCAAATTTGGAAGAACATAAAGGAAAACTACAACGGTAGAGTGTGTATGTGTGGGCGGGTGTGGATGCGGCGGCGGAGAGGTTAAGGGTGAGGGAGGAGATGTGCAATATGAAGAATAATACCTTATGCCACAAATTATTTGGTACTTTTTTATTTTATTTTTTCACATTGTACAATTTAAAATAATTGTGCCACAATTTCAAGAATGACTGAATCATGTCAGTTATATAATGGATAAAGATGATTATAAAATAATTCTCTCATTATCAAGCGATTAAGATTAACCAATTTTACCTGATATGTGATAAAGCTCTTACAGGAAAATGCGTCATTAATTGTTGCAAAAGTTTATTGACAATTGTGGGGTTCAAATAATGTTCGGTTAGCAGTTAAATTCATGTAGACAATTGTATCCCTCAAATTTATTTTAATAATTTGGAAACATATTTTTAGTGATATATTATATTGTATATGAGTTCAGTGTTTCTGATATAGACTATTGTTGTATTAGTTTAACCAATGCAGTCGTATTTATTGACACAAGTGGAAAACACAATGGCAATTGTATCCTTCCATAAACATATTTACTCTATTTCACATATAAAGCTGTGTTTCGTGTCACAATAGCCGTCGTCCCATAATCCCGAGTTTCCATAAATCGCCATACAGTCCTGGCGGTGAGAGTCGTCGCTTGGGTTTCCCGGACTCCAGTAAGTGTACTGTAATGAAATTGGTTTCTTTAAAACAATGTTAGCATCGGAACATCTTGAATAATTGAATGATGTTTAACGGCTCATCAACAGAGTATAGGTCATTTATAGGTCATTTAAAGGCGTCATAGAGAGAGGGGAAGGATATTATTATCCGGAAAATTGCCCTACTATTATTAATCAAAATATGTCTATGGTTCTTGAACGTGCTCGGAATAATACTTAGATGGATGGTACCGCCGGTTTACGTCCCCATCTCACTGACGAGGCTACGGAAAATAGTCTTGCCCAAAAAAACACCGATGAAACAATCTTGAATGTGGTTTGAGCATATACCGACCTATATATATTAGTAAATACACATACACACATTCAATTTTAGTTCACATGAATGGGATCACAATTAAGGGTTCAATAACCTACACGCAATAATATTAGTAAAGACATGACAATACATGTAATGAATCACTAGGATAAAGAGACTATTAATAATATTAGATATTTATCTTAGGACATGGTGGTGTAGCCACTTTAAACACAATGTTTGGCCTTGACAATGTAATGAAAGTCTATGAAAACAGACTCACTTGTACAGGTTCTACTGTCTTTGCCCAAAACCACTCGCCCTCGGATACCGCATCAGTTCCGCCTATCCAGTAGTAGCGTTTGGGATCAGCTGATCCACCTTAAATGTTTAATACAAATCAATAAATCATATTCCGCAATTCAAAAAATGTACTTTAACGAGTATACAGTCTCTATAAACTTATTTAGTATATCCAAATACTTAAATCTGTAGTAAAAATAAATATGAACGTCGAACAGGAAATACAGCTTTCACAGTAAACCCAAAAAAACACGCAAAAGGAAAAACATGAATGCCAATGTTAACAAAGAATAAATGCATATGACGTCACAAACACAATAAGGGTTGACAATAGGGATACCACCTTGGAATGGTCAGGGGCAAAAAAGACCGCTGTGGGTCTAAACCAGGTTCTAGGGTGCACCAAACCTTACAGTTACCCTACTTTCATCCCAATAAAATTGGACAGTGTAAATAAAGAAATCCCCACCATGAACTATTCTCTAACCAACAAGGTAGCATTAATAGGCAATACAAGTAAAACACAAAGATGCTCGTGTATATATAAATACAAAAACAAAACAATAGCATAGAAAGCCAGAAAGAAGGTACTCAATGACCTTTCAGAAGTCCGATCAGCAAAAGAATAAACCATTGTGTAACATGGCTTTCTGCAGAAACGCTAAGGCAGATCGATAACAAACTTTGGTTTGACTTTAAACGTTAACCTTCCGATCTAAAATAAAAATGCATCTATAATAATGTTTCATGAATCTGCTTATAAGATCGGGATTTAACCATGAATTTGTCGTTTCTTTTTATAAAGTAAATAAATGATCAAGTGTGTTTCGTGTGATTTATGCAATACCGGTTTAAAGTGAACTGATAAAGAGTAACACAAGAAAATCAACAAAGAAGTACATTAGATGAACCCATTTAATATCGGGTAACAACGTTTGTGTTGCAACGATAAGAACGAAGCACATTACAATATCATGTAAATGTTCATAAGCAGTTTCAAACGATAAATATAAGAATCATTGTGTGTTCTAGTGTCGCATGGTTAGGTCATTGTAACATGTGATTGTTAAAAGCAGACGATAATTGACATTGTTGAACATGGGATAAAGGTTGCAGTCCTTTGCATATAGCATGAACCTATACACGGACGGTCCTATCAATAAGTGTTTTGCAAAACAAAATAAATTGTCAGACAAATAACTAAATGCTAATTGATCAGGTCAATGTATTTAAAGAAAAGCTTTAATTTAAACCAAATGTATTCATTTTATGTAAGATTACACTCCAATTAAAAAACATAGTTAACTGCAATTCTGCTTGAAATCAGATGTGTCGTCATGAACTTATATGGAAAGTAGTTGGTTTACAGTTATTAACAGTTGAGATTTGGCTATAAATTTAGGATACGAAACAGGGTTGGAAGTTTTATTGGAATAACTATTCGGAAATTCCAACTTTATGGTCAATACTTATTGTATAATAAGATGATGTCTTACTGCCAAGCGTTTTAAGCTGTCCAGTAATAAAACGTTGCTCTGCATCAGATTCGACAGTTAATAATTTTGCCCCATACGCATCACAGTATACCTGTATGTATAGGTCTGACAGTCACAAACTGTGCGATAATACATGTATATTCTTCACTGTATATTATCCATACAAGAACTATAAGTATAGAATTACAAAGGGGAATAACACTAGTTTGAGTGAAGATATTAGTTATATAGTTATTGTGCCCTGCACTTTCTGAATTGCATTGCAGTCCCATAAGTATTTTTGAGTTATGGTCCGGGCAAGATATCCGGACAGACGGACAACGCGACAAATATATGCTTTTCCATCGTGGAGCATTAAAATATACATATAATCGCCTGCAACCAAGATAAATGAAAATCTGTGCATCAATATGCTTAAACCAAATAATAAAGACATCTACACCATTTTATCTAACTACAATACAGATAGAATGATAATATAATCGACACATTTAAACGAAATTACAATCCGGTTAGACATGCATATACACATTTAGTAACAATACATCCTGTCAATTTTAAATAATGTACTTTTTAAGGTTCAGATAGATATTTATATAATCCAATAGCAATTACTCAGTATTGCATGCTCAAGTGTCGCTCATTGTCGAGCTATGTCAAAATGTTATTAAAACCAACCTATTACACATTATTGTTATGTATAAATCGTTGGTAACTATATCTCATATAAAAGAATATCTGCATCTTTATTAACTGGTCGGAAGCAATACGTGAGTTAACTGAAACCCGATTACAAAATACAATTTTAACGTGTTCTTAATTGTAAGTAATATAAAACATTGCTATACTTTATTAAGCGCAAACCAAGGCAAATATACACCGTTAATTACTTATTTCAATACATGTGTTTCGTCCAAAAGTAAAAAAAAGAGAAACAATGGTCCATTAGACACTACAGCACCTAAACACAGTGGCGCGGAATGCCTGCACTGTGCAACAAACTAAATCAAATTAGAGCAATGACGGTGAGAGCCCATCATAAATATCCGAACGTTGCTGCCGTGTACTGGCAACCACTAGTGTGTCAAATATAAACACCCTCATTCAACTTGCGTAGAAGACGTTTAGATTATAAAGAAACCATCAGAATGAAACGAAATATCATTAAACGTTTATAATACTGTGGCTGCTAGAGATCAGATCCTGGATTTGATACCGTCGTTGCCATCCACTCATCCTAAGCAGCCTTCGTGCTAAATATTAACACCTTCCTTCAAATGATACAATACAGAGGAGTTTAGTTTACGAGGAAGGAAACAATAACCATGCATACTTACCTCATATGACCATACGTCCTCACCCTTGGGGAAGAGGATCCAAACAACAAATCTCAAACCCATTCTATTGTATGCGTAATGAAATTTTTTAATAAAAATATTGATATATATATCGCAGGTTTAGTGTTCATTTTGATACCGACCACATTGTATTCGCCTTCGAACTGTGTCTAATATTATATAATGAACACATTTCAAACATGAATAAACAGGGCAATGCACTACATAAAGAGTGGTAAAAGACAGGGTTATTGGGCAATATGGCCAGCTGGTCAACTACTTTTACTGCAAACGGTTTGGAAGAAACTCAACACTTCGATCGACGCAAATATTCATCTTGTTAACTGCAACCTATGGAGAAGAAACAAACTAGCCACTTTGGCTTGGTTGAAAATTACAGGTAGATTAATATCCATCAAGAATGTAAATTATTACGATTTATGTCAATCAATGACAACTTACTAGTGCATCGGGCCAGTTGGCCAGCAGGTGTGATATCATGTAACAGGAGTTGTCATGACGCACTGAACCATTTGGACAATGGTCAAAAGTGCGCCTCTCAGCTAGACGACGCTCTGTCCAACAGATAAAATAACATATATAATCTGATAATATACGATGATATGTGAATAATTGTCGATGAATTGTATTGTACGCTTGTGTATTACATGTGCAAGGTGTGCTTTGTTATAATTGCCATATCATGATTTACTTGTGAAAGAACATAATATCAAGAAATCGGACAGCTAATATATTTTTAAATACAAATAATTAGTCTAAACAGTTAACTGATAATAACTTTACATGAAGTACCTTCGTCCGTTCGTACTGTGATTCCATATTTAAAAACAATATATCCACTAAAAGTAGATATAAAAATTGAACAGAAAAAGTAGCATTCAAGGACAACAGTCAACCACAAACACACACAGAAACAAAGAACAACTTTAAAGACGAATGAAATGCAAGATAAGACATCATAACACACAAAAGGGTTGACAATAAGGCTACCGCCTTGGTACGGTCAGTGGCAATACAATGCATCTGGACGCATTTTCTAACAAACAATTCAGCATTAATAGGCGAAAAAAGTATAACACATAAATGATCATGTATATGTAATAAAAAAAAGCCATAACCTCCTTTGATAAACGTTTTAAATGAAGAATGCGTTGATGGTTTTCATATAATTTATGAATAACACCTATCACTCTTCCAGAAATCCTTAAGCTTGTTGACTTTTCAGAATTTTGTTTTCCGTGTAGCCGTCATTCAAAACAGATGTGGTTAATTACAACATATCAACAGATAAAGTACTTTTAAACAACATGTCCTGTGAAACCGCATACTTGTATCAATATTTTATAGATATGTCTTGTGTAAATTTTCCGTTTATGCATCAACTGCAGTGATAAATCATACTTATGAAATAACTTCTCACCTCTGTTCCCCTCTGTACCACACACCGACTGTTCTATGTGGGCTACTGCGCCAATACATACCATGACATAGAAAATGTTCATTATTTTCTATCTGGATGTTTGCGAGTTGTGTCAGAACGCCTACTTTATTTTCAAATATTTACAATTATCTGATTAAATAATTGGTCAGTTGCAAAGGAAAGAGTACACTTTGACAATTTTACTTTACACCCTATCTTTATCAAGCGACAGTCCTTTAATGACTCAACCTATTGAACCACACATGACAACATAATATTGGCAATGGAATGATAAAAACATTGATACCAAACATGGCATATTCATTTTGGAATTTGTCAATTTAATTCTAAAACACTTTATACAATTAAATCTAAACAAAACTCAGTGTACACTTTCTTTTGCAAATGAGTATATATGCCTTATCTTGAGGTATATGCGTACGTTTATTATCTCGATGTCAATCCTAAGTTAACGTATAATCGGCGCATTTAACCCCAATCAAGCCACACACCTTTATCACGAATAAAGAGGACCGTTCTTTATAATCAGATTTAATTTTAATAAATTTAGCACATAAAATGCATGTCAATTCCATAGACGAGATACAAGCCATGTATGTTCGAGGTCAATGATAAAGCGACATAGATAGAAATAATAATAATGCTACAAAGTCATTTGTAAAGTTACCACCAAGGTCGGTGATAAAAATAAAGCAAATATGTCGGGAATATATTTTAGGTTATAGAAAATCGTTCTCATTTCAATGAAAAAAGAGGTAATTTTAAAATTGCGAAATGTGGAAAGTTTTTGTTTGAGATTGTCAGTTTTTGTCGATGACAAATAATAAATTTGTTAAATTAAGTAATACGCTTTTACAACGAAATAAGTGGATATGGGAGGTAATTCTGATACTCCGCTTAGAAAATAATAAATAAAACACTTTTTGGAAAAGCACCTCCTTACCTAGCATTTTGAATTGTGTCAAACAATTCTATCAACGCTTATACGCTTAATCGATGTCCCTAAAACGTTGTGCTATTTTTTAGTATAATATACTGACGGTTTTTAATTTACTGAAATAATTTCTAGTGCGATTCATTAATGCTTGCCTTTTGACAAGAGTTCAAGGGTCCGACTTTAAGTTGTAACAGTCGTCGATTTTAATTACACTCACTGGAAGAGGCTATTTATCTTTTAAATCAGGAACAGGTATTGATAATTTACAAGTGCCATTATTCTAATCATTGTGTTTTAAAATGTGCTTAGCATCTCTCAGCTTGCTTTACATTATACCGAAAACAGTTTCAACGATGTCTTCGGCAGTGTTGTATTTCCTTGTTTTACTATACTATGTCGCAGAAATGTTATGGTTGTCTACATTTTATTTAACAATTGTCATTTTGTCAATACATTTGGCCATGCAAACGTTTCCAGTTGAGTTTCACAATAAGTCTGTACTAGTAAGGCGACCATCTTCTTTGTAACTTCATGGTTTTAGGACGTAACAGTGACCAATTTCAATTGTAGAAGAGTATTTATTTCTATATTTTGAGAGATGGCATCAATAGCCATTTTATCCGTCGGAGGTTCATATTTCTTAGCTTTGGGACATTATTTAGGTCAGGAAACGTATATAAGTTTGCAGTGATAAGTGTTCATGTTGGAACAGTCGTGTTCTTGTTGGAGAGTCGCAGGTCTTAGGTCTTTGGACAGTCGCCGGTCTTAGATCCGGAACCGTACAACACTTGTCACGGGGTAGTTGTCTTGTAATGATGTTTTGTTTCCTTGCTAGGACAGTCGCGTTTTCAGGTCTTGGACAGTAACCGTACGTAACTTGTCGTCGACGTATTTTATCGTTGTAACCGAATACCTGAGACCGAATACCACATTCCAAGGGACAGTATTCGCGTTAGCCCAATCACCTTTCTTAGGTCTGATAACGTACACAAGTTGACTCCGACTGCTTTTCTCGTTAAGACCATTTTTGAGACTTGGGACCGTACATCATTTGTCATGGGATATTTGTTCAAGTTGAACCAATGACATTTCTTGGGTCTGGTGCACTGCACCATTTGTCAAGAAGTTTTCTTGTTGAAACACATTGTTAGGTCTAAATCCTCAGCGGTAGTTGTTTCATATCTATATTAGGACAATCGCCTTTTGAGTTTATGTTTTGGAGAGTCACCTATCGTAGTTTTGGATGGCTTATCACTTGTCATTGCAAAATGAAATATGAAAAGATCGGACAGGGAAAGTAGCATTCAAAGAGGACAGTCAGCCACAAAACACAGAAACAAACACGCAAACAGACAAACAAGAAGGCAAAAGTAATAATAAAAGCAAACGACATCACAAACACAAAAGGGTTGACAATAGGACTACCGCCTTGGAACGGTCAGTTTAGTTTTCTTCTTGTGACCGTTTAAGGACGGAAGCCACTTGTCAATGAATAGTTTGTTATATTGGGACAGTCAAAGCCTTTTATTATATACCTATCAATAATTGTATACCTAGTATCTTCATTTTCTTACAAAGGAATACAAAACCCTGTATCAGCCCTAGAGCTTTTCTGAATCCATATAACTACACTACTAAAAATAGATTTTGGAACTTCCCATACACAAATGTAAGATTGGAATGCTGGGGATTGCCCAGCTAGTCGTTAAGACAATGGATGTTTTAACATGAAATGTGAACTATCATAATGTTTGTTTGTGCATTTGTGAACAGTGTGTGTTAATTAATTAATCTAACATTATGTCATTGGTACATTCACCAGAATTTGAATCGTTTACCCATGTGTAATGAGCAAACATGTTGTTGTTGCAATGTAATGTACATGCTTTCTTGCGCGTGTAATGAACATGTGTTCATGTCTTTCCTGTTGGTGGTTTTCAGTTAATTTGACCATACACTTTTGTTTTAATTTGTTTGTTTTAATACATGTATTTTATTTTAATGATATTAAAGAGGTATATAATAAAAGGATCATTACTATAGTAACTTGTTCTGGAAATTTGTATCACCTCTCGTAGGTGAATACCAGATCAGGATCACACTCGAGGCTACGCCTCTCGAATTAAGTGCAATAAACGCTTTAAGACTTCGAAATCCTTAGATGTTCCAAGCGTTGTTCAAAGCCATTTACATGTGTTTATATTACTCTCGCTCTGTTTTAGACTGCTATACTCAGTGTGATGCGTTAAAAAGCAACATACACTATTATATATTACGTTCATCAATAGTAACTAGTTTCGTCCTATTGTCCATACAACCGGTTTTAATTCTCCGATCATTTATACATATTGGCTCAGTGTACAGTTGTACAGGTTATTCAGTTTAACCAAATATCATCATGCTTTACTTGTTTATTTGTTTATGGCTATCATAAAGTTGTACGTTCTTAATAGTAGCCGAGGATACACTGAAAGATGTAATACATTTTTCAACTGCGTATGCCTCTTTCCGGTCTGGTGAAATATCAGAGCAGTCTGACGTAGCATTTTTCTTTACTAGAAGAAGTCATACCAAATCCGAAAAGAATGGGACTGGAACAAGTAATATCAACAAATGCAAAATATCGTGTGTGGTATTAATAAAGTAAAACAAAGGCAACACTAAGGCAACTATTTAATATATATAATTAATACATGAATTTCATGTTGAACGTTTTGGAGCACCTGCTGAAGAGGCATTTTCTCCACTAAAGAACTTATAAATGGACATAAACAATTAAACATTAGTAAAATCTCGAATAGAGTGTGGCAATGATGATAGTAATCACATATGCTTCACTATGGTAGCTCAAACCTACATCATGACCAGATTCGTACATCTCACGTCCTAATATAATATGAATCACACATTAATATTTACATGATCAGCTGTTAGATTAGGATGAAAATTGAAGTATTGAAATATTTAAAAAAATATATATATAGTATAAGCATTTGTAATAGGACTATTGTATTTTATAATAGTATGTTATGAAATACAAATGCGGATCACATTTAAAGTTCATTGATTCCAATCGATCCCCACACCATTGTTCATTATCATTATTTGAAATCAAAATGTGTCTAGCCACACTATTTACACAGAAAAATGTTCACAACATCTGCAGTATCATCGCTTTAGACAGCTTTAAGTCATGGTCAGTTGCTTCTTGATTCATGTGCGTCATTTAACGATAATTCTGCTATCCAAATGACGAAACTAGCGGCGTTTAGCAGACTGAAAATATATCATTCATACATTTTGTTAATATAACTATTTATCTGTTATAGTACACAATTATAGTGTGACACACACACACACACATATATATATATTAAATATAACTATTTATCACATAACGTGCCTTGTTAGAAGCGTCGAACACCCATTTAATATACTATTGTATGACACACGTGTAATACAATTTTGATTGGTTGAGTTAAACCTGTAACACTACGCAAGTTTATTAACTGAAACTATTTTATTTATTACAAATTCAACCAGATCTGAGTCATAAACTTATTATTTGTGACAGCTTATACAAATAATGCACTTTATACAAAACATTGTTGGTTTGTTACAAAGTTTGCATAAACTGCTATTTTGTAAAGAGGTAAAACACCAACTCTTTTATACGCAACGTTATGTGTGCGTCGCAACGTTACGACGTCACATATTTTATGACGTTTTGGCGCTAAAGTGTGTCTGACGTCGTGGCGGTTCTATGTCCATCTGAATTAATTTTTACTAATTTGATTATAAAGTTATGTGATAAAAAAGGATCTTAAACTCTTTCCCATTCCATATAAGATTTATGAAACTCATTATGAATTATTTTCAATTTTAACTCGCCAAAAGGCTCGTTAAAATAAAAATAATTCATAACTCATTTCATAAATCTGATATGAAATGGGAACTCGTTTAAGATCCTCTATGTATCTATTATATTAAACAATTATAGTGTGACACACATAGCCACTGTGTCTGTTGGCACTGTGCTCAAACCAAACACATAATATGCGTCATTATCGAATGAACATATACAAAGCTTCGCATTGGCTAGTCAATGCACAATAGCCAATTGATAATGGAGGACATTAGTAATTGTATTCACAGTTGGTTAATCGCTTTAATCAAATCAACACTATTTAGTAACAATATTTTGAATTAATGTATATTAAAGACACTAACCCGCCAAGTAACGAAAACACACGCTAAAAACCGTTCATCAAAACTCTATTAAAAAGACGAATGTATATGGAAGCAAATAAAAGGTGGACAATTGTCATTTAAACCAGATAAAACTGCATTCTGGAAATGGAAAAATACTTGCAAAAGACCATCGGAAAACGAACAATCGGAAATATGAAAAATAAGTCAACGGTTCACAGGAGTTTAGAAAAGCAAAAAACTGTTTCGAATTCCAGTTCTATATTTCAGTTATAAAAAATACCTACCGCGCAGCCGCACTCAGCGCAGACGTCACAGATATCGGCGTCTTGTAGCATCTTGGATTGGTAAAATTTTGTCACTTGGTTGCCTAAAAATAACAGAAAGTGTAATCATATCTTTACACAAAGAACCAACAACCGTGTGTACCGTACAGACATCCACACAAAAAGGCTAGTTTATGCACAGCCTGGTACATTAGTTTGACTGATTTTAACACAGGAATATGAATTATATTATAATATTGGTTAAGAAATCTAGACATTCTGTCAACTGGGACTTCTTTACTGTGTTCCCCTGCATTTTAAATCTTCAAATTACCAAAACTGATAATAATTTGGTTAGTGAGAATCTAATGTTGAAACATATAATATGAAAGCAAATGTATGTCTTTGTACAAATACATATTTCTATTAACAGACTTAATAATTTATAAAACAAACATTGTAATTAAAATACTCTACGTAACATGTATACATATTTTTTTAAACAGAAGTGCCCTCTTGAAAACAATATTATAACAACTAGATGTTCATCACCTTAAATCTTACCATAGTAAATACGTCATGTAACTATTCCTATTACAACCTGTATATATAACACAAATAGTTGCAATTAACTTTTAGGTCACTGACCTTATTCCGAAATATAGGTCATATACCTTGTAAATTGTCTCTTTATGACTATATTCTTTTAGATATTATTGATGATGAACTTGCACATGCATACCATCTTCGGAATGGCTCACATTTTCGTCCTATTAACATTTTAAATATTGAGATCTTGGGTTAGAGGGCGTGAACGGTAGTAACCTTTTTTCACTACCATGAACAGTTTCAGTCTACGGAGCCCCGCAGGTGACATACAATTTTTTTTTTTAAAGCGTTCGCAGGATCTACTACAGCGTGCGAATGCTGTAGTAGAGCATGCGAACGCTGTAGTAGAGCGTTCGCTCTACTAGAGCGGCTAGAGCGTTCGCACGCTGTAGTAGAGCGTTCGCAAGCTCTACTAGAGCGTGCGAATGCTTTAAATTATTTTTTCTGCATGTCACCTGCGGAGCTCCGTATCATTCAAAACCGAGACTGCAATATTGTTTGTATTTCTCGTGTTCGGCGATTTCCAAATGTTATTCTTTCATACTCTTTTTGCAATTTAGTTTCAAAGCAATAAAAAAGGCAAAATGTTTACATCAGTTGATGAAATATTTACAGTTTTGACCCGATATATGACTTTGGCGTAATCGATGTAGAATGGACTGATGAAAATGAAAAATAAAGAAAGCATAAGAAAACACGGAGATAGCAACTTATTAACGTTGCTGACAAAACTACCGGTTTTTTAAAAAAAAGTGACAAAGACAAAAAATGAAATACACTCGGCTTATTTCTAACTCGTATATTATTTTATTTGACAGATAGCGAAGGCAGTCAGACCTAATACATGATAAGAAATTTTAATAATCTTACTGGGCTGGTAATAGTCATACACTCTCACTGCAGCTGGTTGTGACTTTGCAACTAATCCAGTTCTTATGATGTCCATGGTGATACACAAGGGAGTTGTAGATATCTAAAAACAATGAAATAAGGATGCAATTGTGAGTAGGCATTCAATTTCGAGATCAACCCTTGTTGTGATTTAGAGGTCGCATACTTTGCGTATACTTACAAAAATGTTGTTTGTTGTGTAGGCGTGTTTTGGATGGCTGATTTTGTGGTTGATATGTTGTTTGACTTGAGTATCTACATGCATGTTAATACGAAATATGTTTTAGATTACATTTTTCAATATATAGAGGATATTTGCTGTTTTGGAGGGAATAACATATTTTATTTCATCGCATTCGTGAAAATATAAAAGTTTTCTCACTTCGAGATGAAATAAAATATGTTATTCACGACAAAACAACAATTTTTATTTTTATTTTATGATTTTACAAACAATTATTTAAGCAATTTCAGTACCTAAACCGTTTTACACACGTTTCTTTAAAAGTCACGATGACGTAACGAAACGTTACCTGACGTCACCTGTTTTGAAACCATTACCGTCACAGAAAAAAATAATTAAATATACAGTGGATTTAACAGTATAACAGTAGGAATATCTTGTGATCCGTGTTACTGTGCATGCATTTGTGTTGGTTGTACATTAAAAAAGTAGTCCCGGCAGCTACTGTGGAAATAAAACTCTATATTCCACAGTGTGGAATAACACTTTTATTTCACTGATAAAACACAGTATTTCATTGCTTATCATAAAATAAATAAATATATATATATATACAATCGAGCAGCCATGAAACAGTCTACAAATGTTCTAAAACCGAACCAACCATTTTGTTAAACAATTGACATAGATGATGAATGAAAACGTTTTATCTCAAACGTTTACAGTTTGCAAAAACATATAACAATGTCAAACGGCTGAGTGTACATGTTATGTCAGACAGTGGGACAACAACCAACGTACTTATTTCAATGTAAAATATAGTTACGCCCTTTACCTCATCAAAATACAGAATAACTTTCCTGTCTTCAGTTTCAACTTTCTTAATTTCCGTGAACATGGCAATGCTCTCAAGATCTGCCTCAAATCCAGTCGGAATACCAAACTCCTGAACCGCCATACCACTTGCTCCAGTCTTCAACCAACTACAGAATTAGTTGTGAACAATAAATTACATAACCTAATAATATATATTCATAATACGGATCCTACGCCATGCAGATATATTTGGATGCAAATTTTCTTTAACTTTTAACTGTCTTTACTAAAAGAATATGAGAATGGTCCTTTGCAAACGGCCGAATACGACACGGTAGTGAAATATGCTAGCTACCGCTCACGCTCTCTAGCCCCAGGTTGAGCAGAACTCAGTATTCATAAAATCAGTAGTACATAATTTTAACCATCCCATGTCGTACTCATTTAATGAACAGTGTTTGATATCAGAAGATTAAGGAACAAGATAAGCATACCTTTAAAGTTTTATTAAAATAATTAAAGCATGTATGTTCAGGTCTGAAGTAAAGAAAATATCCTGGATAATATTGTTAGATACAGCTAAAGAGTTGGTTTAAAAGAGTATGTTTAAGACAACAGGACATGCGATGTGGACAGATCAAGGCGGATTTCGTTATATGATTTCACAGAAAAGGTTTTCACAAGCTTTTAAAGAAATGCTACTAAATCGTGTTTCAAAAGAACAGAAAAATGTCACACCACACACATTAATTTGCAAACTTACGTTGCACAAGTTTTGATTTTTAACATGTCCATCGTCTCCTCCACCATTGTTACGATAACATCGAATGATGCTTCCTCAATTTCTTGCTCGACATGGAAAGACAAACCAATCTAAAAATAAACGGATATCGCATTAGTTGTTTTCTGGGCTATTGTCTTTTTGTTTTATATTTACCCTAGCATATTTGTGTTTTACTTATATTGCCTATTGATGCTGCCTTGTTGGTTAGAGATTAGATCATGGCGGGGATTTCTTTATTTACGTCCTGTTTTAATGGGATGACAGTAGGGTAAGTGTAAGGTTTGGTGCACCCTAGAACCGGTTTAAACCCCCAGTGGCCTACTTTGCCACTGACCGTTCCAAGGCGGTAGCCCTATTGTCAACCATTTGGTGTTTGTGATGTCTTATCTTGCCTTTTATGCATCTTTACATATTGTTGTTCTTTGTTTCTTTGTGCGTTGTGGTTGGCTGTCGTCCTTGAATGCTAATTTTCCTCGATTTTTATATCTACCTTTACAGATTTTTACTGATTGTTTTACATACAGAGCAGTACTAGACTGGTGGATAATTCGGTCAAAAGAATATAATCCGCCTCAACTATTAACAAATGAAATGTATATAATACCTATCATGGCGCGATCAGAGATGTTACTTATAAACACAGTCTTATTTGACGCCTGTCGTCCATCAAACTCCAGGTCAACCAGTCAAAGCTACCTCCGACAACTTGATTATAAAAAGATATATTGTCAATTTACTCAGTGTTTACGACAACATAAACAGGGCGGAGATATATACTGAGTAAACATAAAAGTACCTCTTTTTCTTAGCTAAACAGGAAATAATAATTGATTTATATAGAATAATTAGATCGACCAGCACATATAGTCCAAGCAAGATATTGTTTTGAAAAGTTCAGTACACAAGGGAGTTATCCCCCTTTTTCTTAAACCATGCATTTTCGGTAAAAACACATACAATCTACAAACATTATCCCAATTTGTCCAAGACAGTATTTTTATACGTTGCTTTCGAAAGAAATCACAGAAAAATACAACACCGATTGTGTAGGTAACAGCTTTTGATTATCAAAATCATCAAATAATTATCTTTAAAGTTTCACCGTAGAACCTGGTTTAAACCCCCAGCGGCATTTTTGACACTGATCGTTTCAAGACGGTAGCCCTACTGTCAACCTGTTTTTGTTTGTGACGTCATATGCCTTTATTCCCTATTAACATTGCCATTCATTTTTGTCTTTTTGCGTGTTTTGTGGTTTACTGTGTGAAAGCTGCATTTCCTTTTCGATTTTTATAGTTATTTCTTTAGCATCCATAAAGAGTATTGCTTGGCAAAATTTGAAA